>JASANF010013444.1:0-22756 GCA_030248245.1 Trissonchulus sp. WLG1_4
CCTAAGCTAGTATGCTGTAAAAAGAGACATAGACATACGTCAGAGATATACATATTAATTTATTTTGTGTGTACCTCATCTATATATTTTAATAGGTTAACATAATCAATGCCAATTATGTTAGTATTACTGTGTAAATTGATAAATTAACCGGTAAATAATTTTTTGTAACTGCGCATAAGAATTTCAAGAAGTAAATGGTTTAGTCATATGTTGGAGTGTCAAACTGTCAGCTAAAATGAACTAAGTTCGCTGAGTTCAGTGGAGTGACGGCTAATGCAATTGTTCGTCACAGGATTATTGAGTCCAAGTCTGTTTTCGTAAGAAATTAGTTTAATTAATTACTTTATTCCGTATGTCCATAAGTGATGTTTCAGAGTGTTCGTAAAGACTGTACAAAAAGCAAGTTGAATTTAGCTCAACTTTTGTCTGTGTCCATAAGCAGCCAGCCAATCAAATGAAAGCATTAAGTCACATGTGTTCCCGTACACATATAAAATTCCTGCGCGCATTGCGAAATTTTAGTAAATCTTCGTAATATGAGTTCATGACGGTGTCATTTTAATGTGCTAAGAACGTATTTATTGATTTTTTGAAGGATGCATTGTCACACGCTTGGTGTTGGTACACTGCAAAGTGCAGAACGTATAGGCGTTATTTTATATGCATACGCACTGTCCGTAGAGTGTCCGTAGCAGTATGAATTATGCTGCTGACGGACACAGGAACACGGACAAATGTTGCGGATGACCTTCCGGACACGGACACGGACAACTACGGACAGTTCCGCACTAGTACGAACTAGGCTTAATCCGTGAACAATTTAGCTCCATTGTGATTCGCCTTTTGGGAACAAAATGTGCTCCCTTGGTGTTAACTGTTTCGACAGTGAGGCTCACACATACGGTTTTTAATGAAACTGTGAAGCAACACTGGTCATTTCAGAATCAAGCCGTTTGACTCTAGCGGCCCCCGGACACGGTCGTAACTATCTATAGGTAACGTATCCATGTTTGATCATCAGGCACTGGAGACGTGTAGTCGTAATTTTCCAGAAGATAACTTGACGGTAAATACTACTGGCCTTATTTGATGCGGTTGAAAAAATGCTATTCCTTTAAATTTATGTAATAAAGCAAGAACTTTGCATGTATGCACAATTTTAGAAAATCTGTAAGCGTTCACAAATGGGCATTGGGTAACTAGCCCCATATGTCGTAAGCCGAGTGGTTAAGGCGTTGGAGTGTCGTCAGAATCCCACGCACCAGGTTCACGAAGTCTCGTGGAGCAAGAAACTAGGGTCAGACACTCAGATATTTTCCTGGCAAACCAGCAGTCCATCCCACGGGGTCAGTAACTATGGATACCAATGAAAGAAGATAACAGGGGTCCGTGTATTGTGTAGACTGTCTGCCGTGAGTGGCTAGCCCACCCTCCACAGCTGGCACCTCTGACGCTCCAAGGCCGAAGCACACCTGACCTCAAGGTAAGATCAGACGGAACGCGACGCCAAGGGTTCACTTTTTACCTGCACAGTACACTACCTAGTTACCTAGTCGGCTGAATGCCACACTTCTACTCATTTTAATACAGAATGGATTGAAAATGTTGGCAGCAGTTAGACTATTAAATTAGTTTTCACAATAGCAAGTCAATTGGATGAAAAGTTTGGGCCGGTTTGCAACTGGTACCTTGTTCTGAAGTGTCGTTCTTAGCTCTAACAGACGATTTCATTTTTATACTTCTATGTTAAGTTTTCAAAAAAACAACTAAGGGCCAATTCCTAACATGAATGAAACAGATTAGATTAGATTGGAATTTGTTAGCTTTTTTTATCTATAAGATAGATTTACAAATTTTTGCTCTCTAGTGCGGGTTATTAAAAATATATACTTGGTATGAAATGTTATGATTAGATTTATAGGCGATGTGTCGTAGAAATTTTATTCCAATCCGTTTAGGTTTAGTTCACTTTAGGAATTGGTCGTATCAGCACGTAATCGGAAATGCATCAAGGCGGTCTTAACTCCGTTGTGCTAAACACAACTGAAATTCTGTAGTCACCATTTTTTGATTTACAAAATTACTGGAGATCTTTTTCACGATAGTAAATTTTTTTGCAAAGACTCAAGGACTGCTGTTCAGACCCTTCTAGCCGCACAGGTACGCAAATGGCCGCTAATTCTCTAATAAGCTAGCTATACATAAAATGGCCTAGAGCTTCTACACGCGCAAATTCGAGTATTCCTACAAGCATAATTATGAAGCCGCTTTGGGCTACTTCTTCGTTCTTGTTAATCAAAAAACTTAGCACTGTTCCTTTAGCCAAAAGTACTGTATCATTATTCCCTAAAGCCCGGTTCATACTCGTCCTTTTGGCTGTCCTTTTCTCCTTTTGGTCGTCCTTTTGTCCTTTTCGTTTTGTTCGGGTGTCCTTTTGAAAACGTCCTTTTGTACTTTTCCTTTTCAGTTGTCCTTTTGCATTTTTAAAAACGTCCTTTTGATTCCGTCCTTTTGTCCTTTTGAAAATGTCCTGTTGTCCTTTTGAAAGTGTCCTTTTCCTTTTCCTGTTGTCATGTTGTCCTTTTGTAATTTTGTCCTGTTGTCCTTTTGAAAAGTCCTGTTGTCCTTTTGGGCTGTCCTTTTCTCCTTTTGAAAAGTAAGAGCAATGCTCTACTTTTCAAAGAGTCCTTTTGCCTCGACCAATCAAATTTCAATATAATAAAATTTGATTGTGTACATTTTGACTAGGATTGTGGGCAGTCACTGCTCGTTTTTTGTGCTTTAAATTTTCTAAAAACCAAATTTTAGGTTTTTTTGCTGTTCGGTAGTAGGCAGCAATGTCCTGTTGTGAGGATCCAAAGGCCAGGTATCGCAGAGTCACACACAGTCGCTCGGGCACACTGATAGGGTCAAAAGCCGTATGCCCATGAACCAAATAAGGTCGCAGGAGAAGGACAAGATCGTCAAATTTTTTAGGAGTCATGCGTAAATGTCGCACGAACTTATCAGGAAAATTTCTCAGCTGACGAATGAGTGAGAAAAATTCCCCATACTCTGTCTCACAAAATTCAAGGTGTGTACACTGTCGCCGGCGGCGCAGGACAAGGGCAAAAACAACGGCGGCGCTGACTTGCAGCAACTCATTCATGACTCTGAGCAAAACAAACCAAACTGCAAAAGTGCACTGACGACAAACACGTGACCTTGTTCTTGTCCTTTTGTCCTTTTGCTGTTCTGATGACGCTCCAAACATTACAGGACAAGTCACAAAGAAAAGGAGAAAAGGACGTTTTCAAAAGGAGAAAAGGACGTTTTCAAAAGGACAAAAGGACAGTTTGAAAAGGACAAGGACTTTTTGAAAAGGACAACAGGACTTTTCTAAAAGGAGAAAAGGACGCCGAAAAGGACAGCCAAACAGACAAAACGACGGGTTTCATTTGTAGTCAAACTGTTTGCAAAAGGACAAAGGACAAAAGGACAAAATTCAAAAGGACGAGTATGAACCGGGCTTAACCCGGTAATCTGAGACTGCGATAGTTTTTGCCGGTTTTTAAGGTTTTCCACCCCTCTTGGGGGGTCAGCAGTCCGCAGTCTGATGGCTAAAAAAGTGACCCGAAACTGACTACAAAATCCAAAATTGTTGAAAGTTTTTTCGGCTGCGGCCAAAGAAGTGCGACAAATGGATCAAAAATCTATAAACTGCGAAAATTTTTTGCTTATCGCCGAAAACAAACAAAACCAGAGTCGACCGCCTTCGTCGATTGTTCCCGTGGATTTCTGATTTGGGTCCATACTGGTTACATTGTGAGGTTTGAGTGTCAATATTCTACAGGAAATATTAAACGCGGGCAATTGCGTACGGTTTCCATTTGGGTCTGTTTTTGCCACTAATGTGCAACGCTTGTACCGCAAAAGCTCCACCACGCTGGCCATTAGGAAAAGTGTCACATGGCGTAGCGAAGATTAATACCTGTATGTACATTTTCATTAGCAAAAGTTATGTCTGAACATTCGGAGTTCTGACTCTACTTTTATTAAGAAATAGTGGGCGTATTTTGAATCACCTACCTACCGCCTCAGGAAAATATCATTCATGAGTTTGCTTCTCATGTTGTCAACAACATATCAATAATAGCTATAGGTTTTTTAAACGTGCCATTTTTACAGAAACAATCAATCAGGGAAAATCTTCAGCATAATTACCTACCTAATCGTGTGTATATATATTTTCACTTCAATACAAAATCTAATCCTAGACTGTTTTGTACCCAAGTTTATCGAGCAACTGATGCGTTCAGAAATTAGCTTATATTGTCAGCTAAGCTTGGAAACCAGCAGAAAATATGCAAAGTTGTCACGCAATGTCCATGTAAATGTGAAATTCAGTTATATTTCTCAGTAATGTTCAATTTAGCTGACGCAGGCTTACATTGGAGAAGTTAGATTTATTTACCCCTCAGATTTTGTCAAGATTTATTCTACATGTTTTAATTATAATTGACTGATCAATCCTCCCATGCTATGAGTTGTCAAATGTCAAGGGGTGAAAAACATGTTAGACTACTTGAATCACTCACAAGCATATTGCTGTCTACTTAAGTGAAAGATATTCTAAGATTATGTCATAGCTTTAGGGCAAATTGAACCCCAGTTGTGTTTTTAGGAAAGCTTACAGAACTCACAGGAAAACTGTACCTTCAAAAGCAAGGCTGCTATATGGTTTAGTACATACCTTTACATAGACATGAATTAGTTTATAAAAGTCACCTTTTAGTCTATGCGGATTTATCTATACTTATTATGCTTGATTAGTGAATTATTGTGATATATATCTCTCTTCCCATGCTTCTTGATTATAATCATTTCACAAATGTTATCAAACGAAGAAGCCAACAATTTTTTGGTTAGCGTTTGCGGCGAAGTTTTCACGCTCAAACCAGAATTGATTAGCCGATATCCAAGCAGTCGGTTGGCCCAGTTTCTGACAAACTGCGAATCTCACCAACAACGGTTGGAGTTATGCCACGGCTGGGACGAGACACATCAACTTTATCTGTTCAATCGATCAAAATTGGTGTTTCGATTGATTCTGCAAATGTATACCAATGGAAAAATGCATATACCCGCGGGTCTGTGTCCAATTCACGTCGACTTGGAGCTGAACTATTGGGGAATTTCCAGAAATTGTGTCGCGGCCTGTTGTAGACAAAAGTTACCGCTTTTTAATTTCCACACCCACAGTAAATCACGCCAACAGGAAGATGGCTTTAACATGACTGTTAGCAACACCATGACTCTGCGGCAACTTACGTGGCAACTTTTAGAGCACGCCGCCTCGAGTTATAAAGCTATGGTAAGGCTCATACGTTCAAAAGTACATAATAGTGTCTCACTCTTCTTCTATGTACTCTTGATACTTCTCATTAAATCTCGGTGCATACTCGACCTTGTGCTTGTCCCTTGTAGTTTGTCCATAAGCTTTGTTAAAAAATCTTACCTGCTAAAGTTGACAATTTTTTGCGTTAATGACATTTCTGGAAGCAAGAAAAGAGTGTGCAAAAACTTGGGTGTACATATGTGCTTGTCCCTACTGTGTCCTACAGGACGAGTTATGAAAGATGGTTTTGTTTTCCTCGATACCATATATCGAAATTTCAGAATACCGTTTAACGTCAGTCTTCGGAGACTAGGTCTAAACCCAGTCTTGAGTTCGTCTTACATCTTTAGCATGTGCAAAAACCACCTGATATTTCGTAACGATGGTCTTAGGCGAGTTTTCTTAAACGTAGTCCAGTCCAGACTGCGTTTAGCTAAGACTGCCTTTAGACTGCCTTTATGCATTCCACCTCATAGGTCCTATATATTTGTCAGAAATCACCATTTACCTACGTATGCTATGGTACGGGTATGAACTGTTGAATATCTACCCATTTGTCTAACGAAATAAGTATGATATACGAATGTGACACAAAAATCTATAGGCTATCAATGTTTCAGATCTTCATGCTGCTATCTTGCGTCATGGTGGTCCTGGCAACCGGCAGCTTGGTGGCATCGTCTCTTCCCCAATTCAAGGGTTCCTCGCAAACGTTAGACTTGATCGACAGCGTTTGCGTTGGCTTCTTCACGCTGGAATACGTGTTGCGTCTGTGGGCTGCGCCAAATCGTTTTGCGTACTTACGCAGTCCCCTAAGTCTCATAGATTTGCTCGCAGTCGTTCCATACTTCATCGAACTGTTGACAAGTCATGTGGGAATCAACCCCGCTCTGGGTGATTTCAGTCGATCCCTAGTGATCGTTCGCATACTCAGAATGGCCCGCGTGTTGCGAGCTCTCAGAGTACTTAAAGTGGCTCGATATTCCAGCGGGTTTCAGTCTGTGGGATCGACCCTACGACGATGTTGGCGGGAACTCACGCTGCTGATTATGTTCATGCTGGTGGCGAACCTGATTTTTTCGACTACCATCTATTATGTGGAGGAGGAATATGCGGGCAATCAAATAAATAATATACCCCAAGCTTGCTGGTGGGCTGTGATCACCATGACTACCGTTGGGTACGCTTTGCCTTCCATAAGAACTTATTAACATACATATGTACCTATTGCTTATGACTTTTGTACAATAGGCTCTGAGAAGAGTTGAATCATAATAAGGTACAGGTAGAACCACATGTCCGCCCAAATCACGAAAAAATTATTTTGCTCCACGAATAATAACATTTAGCGTATGTAGTTATATATATTTTCTAACTTTGCCTGAAAACTTTATGTAGGTAATATGGCTGTACGATCAAGTGTCCAGTGCAAGGGCTGAATGTGTTTCCAGAAGTTTGTAGGTTTTAAATGTAGTTAATACGTTTACGTGCCTACTTAAGTGTGTAGATTTTGAATCGATTCATACTTACAGCCGTATGCCCGTTAATCCGTTCAGCCGGCAAAATTTCGAAATAATCACGATTCACGCCACAAGCTCACAATCTGATATTTACATTATTGGTGGCAGAATATTTTCGTAATTTTGCCGGCTGAACGGATATAGGGCTGTAAGTAAGTATGAATCGACCCCAAAAAAGGTTCATTTACATCAGCTATTTGTAGAATCTGAATGTTACAGATACGGCGACGTTTATCCGCATACTGTGATTGGTAAAGTGATTGGCAGTTTCGTGAGCATCACCGGTATTATTCTGTTGGCTTTTCCGATCTCCGTTATTGTGGAGGTTTTCAACGAGGAGTATCAAGAGGCCGCAGCCTCCAACCGGTACCCTGCCCGGCCTGCGTCGAATAAGCCTGTGAAAAAAGATAATGACGAAATTGCTAATGGGCACATTGAAAATACGAACTTGATTTATTATTAACTGGGACTTAAGTTTAGCGCGTTGGAAGAAGAATACTTGTGCCAAACGAATTTTAATTAGTTTTAACCTATTTTATCATTGATTGCAGGCTACATATATTCTGTAAGTAATGTACCTAATGCGGGTTTAGGACGGAAGTTGGACAAATTTATACCTAAAAATTGCAAAATTTTAACCTACAGTAACTTATTGCTAATATATTTTTCTATGTACATTTTGTTTGTAGTTAGTCCATTTTTGTCAGTGTTCATACATATGTAATACCTAACATACATCACATGTGCCAAAATATTATAAACAATCTATGTATTTACCTATTTCTATTCCTTTCCTTGTGACGATTTTAGCCCGGTTTTCATAATTCATACTCGTCTTTGTCCTTGATTGAACCTATGGTTTTATTCCTCAGCATTTTCAGAAAAACTGCTCTTAGCCAAATATGAGAATTTTTCGTAATTAAAATTGCACTTTTGTCTGTTGAAACTATTCAGTCAATTTTTCACAGCAGCTGATCAAAATTTGTCCTTGTCCCAGTTTTTGTCTCCTGTCCTTAACAGCAAGTATGAGCCGGGCTTTGAAATCCTATATATATATATATATATATATATATATATATATATATATATATATATATATATATATATATATATATATATATATATATATATATATATATATATATATATATATATATATATATATATATATATATATATATATATATATATATATATATATATATGTATATATATATATATATATATATATATATATATATATATATATATATATATATGTATGTATGTATGTCTCTGTTGGAACGGCTGGAACAGTAATCTGTCCAAAAGTACTGCATAGGTATGCGTATTCCCTTCAGATTCATTGAATCTGTATATTAAAGCTAAAAAAACTAAAAAATTAAAATATGGTGACCGATATACACATCTACTCTGACTTCGTACTACTACTAACCACCTATACCATTTAATCACCAAACCAACACTATTCTATTCCACTATACGGCGACTTTCTGATACGCAGCAGTGCGCCAAACCAGCTATGGCCCCATGGAAACCACCACAATCATAATCATATGCGTCGTATCTGTTGCGATACTGATTGGCATAATTGCTCTGATTGTATGTCTCTGCGCTCACGGGGAAAAATGTGATGAGTTCTGCACTATTTGTTGTTATGGCAAAAGAATGGTCGACCCCATGGCACCCCCGCCCCCTCCCCCAACCCCCCCTCCCCTCCCCCGCAAATGATGGGGCCACCTCCCTATGGATATGGTCCCCATGGCCCTGGGCCGCCCCCTGGATACGGTCCCCATGGTTCTGGACCGCCGCCTGGATACGGTCCCCCGGGTCATATGCCACCTCCGGGAATGGGTCATCCCGCTCGCCCACCGCCTATGTGGTAATACCGGATCATGGGAATTTAATTTATATGCGTAATTTATCAATAAATTTATGTAATTTTTATGCGTCTTGAATTTTATGCAAATACAGTTGTATAATGACATTTTAACAATTTGACATGTCCGTTTTGAATATGCTTGGGCACGGTTATTAAAACCATTAACCGGTTAACCGATATTTCGGTTACCTAATGCACTAAACGGTTAGCCGAAGGTTAACCGACAACCATTTAATTATAACTATTGTTAGCTAAACAGTTAACTAGAGTAGTGCCTAGTGCGTTGCGTAGAAAAGTTCCCTGTGGCCTGTTCGTCGGCGTACAACGAGCATCATCCTTCGCGAAAAGTGACTAAGCTAAGCAAAGACTGACAAACGGTGGCGGGAAAGTGACGAACAGAAAATTTTCTAGTTTTTACTTTTTTATATTGAACAATGAACATGTGCTTGGGAGCCCTTTTAAAAAAAAGTACTGAAAATGGTTGTCAGTTAACCAATGGCCATTTATAGCGGAAGTGAAGCGTGTTAGTGGAATAGCATAGAGATTGAGTAATTAATAATATACACTTACATATTGCTCTAAATATTTAACTAATCATGTAGTTACTGATAAAATTTATTGATAGATGATCAATCATTGAAAAAATAAAAAATTTTTTTTCGCCAGTAAGTTGAACTAAAAAACCATGAAAAAAAGTCAAAAACAGCTAAAGTTGACTTGAAAAGTTTCTTAAGGTAGCGCTCAGCAACAAAACTCATGTTCGGCGCTCAGCTCATGCAATAAATAGCAATACCACTTTAATTGTACATCAAAGAGACATCAAAACAAGCACGTTTTGTGAGTAGAGTTAAATTAAATTTTGATTGAGTTCGTTGTGACCTGCTTGCTGTGCTGAGGATATTCTTCGAATATGAAACGCGGCACCAAATTATTTTGATGCCAACAATTTATATATTATATATGCCATTTATAACTAAACATGACCTCTCGTCTTCATATCAATTTTTTCGCCACTAGCCAGCAATGTAAGCGCTAAAGGTTAAAAACGTTGCCATATCAGAAAAACTCATATGGGACAGTTTACCTTTACAGACCTGTATATTATGTAACGACAGTCATTAACTAATAAATTCGCTTCTGCGTAAATGCCCAAATGGCTACTTTATCGGGTCAATTTGGCTTCCAAAATTGCGTCTATATTATAAACAAGCAGCAATTTTATGCAAAATTTATGGAGTTCTTATCCATGGTTATGATCACCCGTGTGGTCTGCAGCAGTAGCAGTGAGTTTCAGTGCAACTATTCGTCAGAATTTAAATCACTTGAAGAAGTTGCTTCAAAGGAAGTTAGACCTGTCGCTACATACCTATTTATCTGTAACACCAGGAAACTTTTTGTTATTACTGTAAACTGTTAGTAATTTTATGCCTTTGTTCACAATCCAAAAGTTCATGAACCGTTAGTTTTTTTGAAATTGTAGTTTTTTTGCCTTTGAGCAAAGCATTAAGTAATATGTTGCAAAAATATTTTGCATTTTCAAAGAAATACAACAATAAAAGCATTGGGACTCGGGCCCGGGGTTCTCGCGCCGGTGTTAAGCATGCTAAGACTTTGCCTCAGCTACAAATTTTTCAGGGACCACTTATTAGTTACAGCTTCATGAGAGGGTTTCTATTGGCTGAAATTTATCAATATTATTACACTCTCAAGCATGCAGCACATAGCACGAATATCGCAGGGCTAGTTCAATAACCAATAGCCTAACCCACCTCAAAGACTGTCCTGACTTCCTGAGGAAGACCCGGCTTTATCCTCCTCAGCCTACATACCTATGTACTTGGTTCTTTAGGTCAAATATTTGCAATTTTTAGTAACGAAGGCACCAACCCGTAGCGCAAACTTTTTTGCCATGTCATGACATGCATGGATATTAATATTTTACGGTTATGACTAACCCACAAGCATGCAGCAATCGGTGAATACAGGCTCAAAACAACTATAATTGTACACTTTGGGCAAGTTTGTTTAATTAAAGGCCAATATATATTGCAAAATTTTCCACATTTCAGAGCTTTTCTTTTTTAAACAAATCTTGAGTAAATGTAATAGTAACTTTTTTGACATAAAAAGTGTCGGTTAGAAAAAAACTTAACGCTTTGTTCTTTAGAAAATAAAATAAAAAATATCTTGTTATCTCAGCGCTACAGTAACCTAAACTTTTCAGCATTAACAAAGGATGATAGCTGGCTGGCCGCCTGGGCCAGCTTACACACAAAACACGATCACACACAACACTAAAATTACACACAGACACACACACTCAGTTTTACCAGCGAATGCACGTAAGACGTGTAATTCGCTAGAGCAAATCAAATGTAAGGTCCTGTCGCTACTGTGGTAGCGACAGGAAAAATAGTATGGTTAGGCCCTATTAAAGATGCATATGCACGTTGAAAATCCCGGGTAAACTCAGCTGCAGTGTCGGCAGCGATTGACGCAGCGTGAAGTCTAGTCAATTAAGTTATGTTATGTATTGAAGATTCAGACTCGTAAAATAGTATTGCATGCAACATTAAAATTATTTCAAAACAAAAAACGCTTTTCGGTCGTGAAATCCATAGGCTCTGCACAAACTGGATTTCTGCAGCTGACATGGCACAATGCTCAACGATATGCAAAGCCGAACCACAAATGGCTGGCAATGGCATCTGAACCTGAAGGGTGACATATCATGGCTCCATCGCTCTGATATATATAATCGACGAAACATTGTCGCAACAGGTTTTGTCACAACACTGTTCAATGAATTTACATTACTGTAGACGCACATGTTATGTATGATCTGACACACGCTCGCACAAACGGTGTTCTAATCTGTCTCATACGTAATACTAACACGTAATGCATATACTACGCGCACAAAATGATACACACGCCCACACAAACAGTGCTTTTTCAAGACCTGCCTCCAGTTTGACAGTGGAACTACAAGCAATCATAGAAGACGATTGCAATATAGTATATACGCGGCGGCTGAGGCAGCCGCGTAAAAACCTATTTAGAATACAGTTCAGCTACGGCTAAATAACTCAGCGAAGCTTCAACGTATTCTTATGTTTAATACATCAATTTAACGCTAAGAAACCGCGTATTTCTGTGATATGAGTAATCATTTTATATTAAAACAAAAAATTTTATGCTACGGCTACAAAATTGTCCAAAAAAATTTTAAAAATTTTTTTATCACAATATGCACATCAAATGAAAGCTCTTTTCATTCTGAACAACTTTCCTTCAAAACATTATGGTCAAAAATGTCGCAGAAAAAAATTAAAACGCCAAAGTCGGTTCCCCTGAGCACTACATACCTTAAACTAACCAAATTGTATCAATTTATATGTTCGTATATCAAACTCACTCAGTGTGAATACGGCTGGCTGATGTTGCCCCGTCTTGTGCTCCATCCAACGAATGTGCGGATTTTTGTGCCATCATTTTGAACTACTAAAGGTTTTCTTAATCCCTGCAGCGCTTCTATCTGTTTTAGATTGTAGGTAACGGATTGCCGCTGACTGTTTTGCATTTGTATTTGGGCAATTAGGTAGTCCTAAATAAACAGGTAAGAGCCCATCATTTCAGCTTTTGTTTCGTGATGCTTTTCCACTATTTCCACTCGCTTGTTTTTCAGTTTTGGCGCAGTCAGAGACTCCGTCACGTCGGCGTCGGCAGGTCATCGTGTAGCAGTGTCTGCACCCTTCGCTTACGTGTTTTGATAGATGTTGTTTTGCCCTCATAGCTTAGCGAGTACAGGATGTCCTCCAGTTTTCGACTCTGGTCCGGAGTCTTGGCTGCTGTTCGTGCTTCATGTGCTGCAGAAATTGGTTAAAACGTCCTCTCAAGTTCACTAAAGTGCTTTGGTCGAGGTCACATTCCTGTGCCATGCGAAAATAGTCCGCTATTGGTCCTTTAGGGCCCAAAATGTGGTCCAGTCCGACAATTTTCACATCTAGTCCAGTCTTTGCAACTAAAGTTTGTCCTAAAATTTTGAAAACGTCGTTGGTTTGTCTGTTTTTGGGAGTTATTTTTGGAGTCCCAGTGCTCCTTGTAGTTTTGCAAGATTGGAACTTCTTTTATGGATTGTAATAATTGTAATAAGTAATAATGAGTAATAATCGTAATCGTAATAAGTGTGCAAATTGGGCCCAGTGACCAAAATTTGCACAATTAAAACAATAAGAGTCGCCTTCTGAAAGGTCACCGAGGTGTCACACTTGAAAAATTGAAACAATAGAATTTGTCAAAACAAGTTCAATAACAACAAATGCTAAAAAGGGAAACCAATTTCCCCCCATGCAGCTTAGCTCAACGCTATGGGTGGGATTCACAAAGCCTGTTTAACTTAGACTCGGTCTAAGTCTTAGACTGCGTTTAAACGCAGTCTCCCTAAATCAGCGTGCAAAAAATCGCGTGATCGTAACGAATTCTGCACACAAATTTTCAAATATAGAGCGCGTTTTTCTAAAACATGATTCACAAAGGCTGTTTAAACGCAGTCTAAATCAGCCTGATTTTCTAATAGAAACTTAGACCTGCTTATCCTTATGTTTAAGTTAATTATCTTCGTTAACCGACATTCTAAAACTTTTGAAGAGCCACCAGTACTTTACTTTGCTATTTCTAACTTATCATTGATGTTTCGGACCTATTTTTTTGCAATTCTAGAAAACCATGTTAATCTGGCTAAATTGTTTTAAACGGTTAAAACTGTCTCATAAATTCATAAGTTGGACCCAGAGATGGTTTAAGCTATGCAAAAGTTAGATAAAGTTAGATTTTGTCACGTTTCGTAAATGAGGTCGTAAATGATGCTACGGTAATTTTAACAGCTTACAAAATGCTTAAAATAGTGCTTTAAGGTCTAATTCATTAATTTTCAGAACTCTAGACTAAACGTAGCACTTTTTTTAAAAGTCCAAATGTTTTCATTTGTGTAAAAAATTAAGTAAAGTTACCCAAATGCAACATTTAACAACTTAGTGGGCAGGTACTTACACACAAAAACGATTTGCTTATGTAAAAAAAACTATTTTCAGAGTTAAACGAGCGTTTAGTTAAACAAGGTCTAAACGGGGTCTGTGAATCAGACTTAGACTGCGTTTAAACGAGCGTTTAGCTAAACGCTCGTTACGAAATGTTCTAAGCGTTTTTACCATTGCAATAGAATAAGGTGATAGAACGATATAGAACAATTGTAATGAAAATACACACAAATTTCGTGAATCATGATTATCTTAGACCAACGTTTTAGACTGCGTTTAAACGCAGTCTAACTTAGACTGCGTTTAAACGTGCTTTGTGAATCCCACCCTATGTAGCTTGTCAGATTTTGCTTAACACCAGCTTCATTATGGTATGAAACAAGCCCAATTTTCGGCAAAATCCGTCAGTAAGCATAAAGTTTTAATTTTCAAGTACATTGGCCAGAGGCCATCGTAAACCTGTTGGGGCAGGTAATAAGTAATTGTTGATGCATGCTTAAATCTCTATCAGCTAGTCAGACTGCACAGGATGTTATGTATGTAGTTAACACTTCATTAGCAAAGTTTCAAAAATTAGGAAGACGGGCACCTTATAGAATAAGTTTCAGTACACTTATATAGTGTACATACATCAGCTTCTACTTCAGCAAATGACCCGAACTTTACTTTAACGTAAACTGATGGAACACATTCACGCGTATTGTTTATGCTTTCCAATAACAAACATTTACGTTTGCACTACTTCATGTCGTTAGCTCTAATACAGAAGACCACAGCATGGTGTAGTGGTTATATGTTGCACTCTTAAACCGAAGGCTGCAGGATCGAATCCTGGGAAAGCATTCTTTTGCAGTTTTTTCTAATCATATGTAACGGCGGAATTCACACAAACTCAGTCGTTAACGAAAGAAAGCAGGGAAGAAAAAATGTTGTTAAGCAGGTGAAATGTAGGTGACGGGTGCAATGTACCTAACGGTGACAGACGTGTAAAACACATTCGGCACATGACCAGTTTAACGTTAGCAGCCCACTGAATATTCAAAATCAAAATTAAAGACCTGTTTGGCTGAGGCCCAACAGAAAAAAGTTGCAAAAAGATGTAAAAAAGTGGCTAATAAGATAACTTTAATACGTTAGCTAGGTATAACGCATGCATTTTTTATAATTTAGCTCAGCACATGTAGCTCATTTAAAAGATTTCTAAGACCCTATTCCTTTACCGGATTAAAGGATTAATTATAATTGGACTAAACGATTTAAAAATTATGCTGAAAAATGCCATTCCAAAACCTCCGGATTAAACGGACTTAACTTTTAGCGCGCTGCTTTTTTATCGGACAAAACGGACTTAACTATGCACGCTAATGTTAAGCGTGCATGTTAAATCCGTTTAGTCCAGTAATAGTTTTGGAATGGGGTCAGACTAAAATTGAACCGCTGACTCATTTTAACTCTTATAGTCTGTTTAGTCCGATTTGTCATTCCAAAACCTCGGACTAAAATAAGTCTAGTCCGTTTAGTCCGGTAAAGGAATAAGCCCTAAGTTAAAGAAAAAATATGCATACCGGCTATGTACGTTAAAGTTTGCGGGAAAGTTATTTTTATGCTAATTTGCGTAAAGTTAGCAATAAGTTAGCGAATACAAATTCAGGCCACATACATCGTAAATAGGCAATACATAGCTCATTTTAAAAGGCGCTTTGAAAGCGCTTTAAAATGACATGCACATCACCTCTGTAAGTTAAAGTTTTTAAAAAAGTGATTTTTAATGCTAGCTGATAATTTGCATAAAGTTAGCAGCAGGTTAGCAAACACTGAATCAGGCCTTATACATCGTAGACAGTTGACACCTAGCTCAAAAGCTAAAAAACTTGCAAAAAAACTTCACCATCTTGTCATCCCCCTCCTCTCCATTGCACCGTTGCGCACGAGATACTTTCATAATAATATCAAATCAAATCAAATCGGTTTATTCAAACTGAATGACATGTCACAAAGTCAGAAAAACAACAACCGTTTGAAAAGGTGGTGAAGAGACGGGAACGGGCTACCAACACACTACCTGCTATAAGACGTGCATTTGTGACCATAATAATACATTAGTACAGTACAGATTTAAAAAAGATATTACAGTACAGATTATAATTAAAACAAGTTGCCCCTAAAAGGGGCATGGTTCCTCCCCAGAGATGTTCATATTTTCAGGACTCTCATGAGAACCTACATAATGTAGAGTTTAGTGACTGTTCCGTATTTTAGCTGAATTGGCCTGACTGAATAGTGCACCGGTCCAAATGTTGAAAGTCCGAAATTGAGACACTACAGAATTTCAATTGCCAGTAGTTCGAAAGGATGGGGATTACTAGGGCCCTATTTATTATTTATCAAAACATGCCTAATCTTCGCAGTTGAAAATTTTTGTCGTTTAAAATCTTGGATCATGATCGAAACATTTATAACACGAACATAACAGTGAATTATTACACTAAATTTAATGTTCACAATTTCAACGACGTGCATTTTGCTTCGATAAATCGGGCCCAGAAATCGAGACAGGTTACTCAGGTAGTGGCAGGCTGGCAGGGTTTGTGTTTATCAGCTGTTGCTTTCTAGGTTTGTGTTTTCTGTCTATGTGTAGTGAGTAGTCGAAGGTGCTGTTAGTTTATGAATATGGTCGTAGTTGGCTTGTGGTTGCTTTGAGTCTAGGTTTGTGTTGCTGTTGCTTTGAGTCTAGGTTTGTGTTGCTGTTGCTTTGAGTCTAGGTTTGTGTTGTTTGCAGGTAGTTTAAGGTGCTGTTGTTTTGAGATTTGAGAACAAAATTATTTTAGTTGGCGCGCTGTTGCTTTGAGTCCACGTTTGTGTATTGCCTGTTGTCTAGCTGTTGCTTTGAGTCTAGGTTTGTGTATTGCCTGTTGTCTAGCTGTTGCTTTGAGTCTAGGTTTGTGTTGCCTTAGTTTAAGGTGCTGTTGGTTCAAGAATTGAGAATAGGATCTCAGTTAGCTCGCCGTTCGTTTGATTTTCGGTTTGTGTATTGCCTTGATGGTGATGGTATTTTGTGATTTAAGAAAAAGTTCTTATTTGGATCTTTGTTGACTGAGTTTAGGTTTCTGTGTTGCCTGTTGTCTCGCTGTTGCTTTTAGACTAGGTGTCTGATTTGTGTAACCTGCAGTTGAAGGTGCTGTTGGTTTGAGAATTGAGAATAGGATCTTAGTTAGCTCGCTGTTCGTTTGATTTTAGGTTTGTGTGTTGCCTGCAGTCTCGCTGTTGCTTTCAGTCTAGATTAGTGCTGCTTTTAGTCTAGGTTTGTGTTGCTGTGTCTTTGAGTCTAGGTTCGTGTTGCTTGTAGTTGAAGGTGCTGTTGGTTAGAGATTTGAGAACAGGATCTTAGTTGGCTCGCTGTTGGTTTTAGTTTAGATTTGTGTGTTGTCTGTTCTCTCGCTGTTGCTTTGAGTCTAGGTGTGTTTTGCTTTGAGTAGCTTTGAGAATGGCGTCTTAGTTGGCCCGCTGTTGCTTTGAGTCCACGTTTGTGTTTTGCCTGTTGTCTAGCTGTTGCTTTGAGTCTAGGTTTGTGTTGCCTGTAGTTTAAGGTGCTCTTGGTTTGAGGTTTGATAATAGGAATTAGGAACTTAGTTAATGGCTCGCTCTCGCTGTTGCTTTGAGTCTAGGTTTGTGTTGCCTGCAGTCTAAGTTGCTGTTGGTGATGTTGTGTTGTGTTTTTGATTGGAGTCTTAGTTGTCTCGCTGTTGGTTTGAGTTTAGATTTGTGTGTTGTCTGTTGGCTCGCTGTTGCTTTGAGTCTATGTGTGTTGTGTTAGCTTTGAAAATAGGGTCTTTGTCCGGGAGACGCCCACTGATCAACTTAATTCAACGGCGTGCGCTACAGTAATATATATAATGAAGACAAAGTGTAAGAGCTCGGTCCGGAGGCGGCCCGCTGGTCTCGATGCACCCACGGGTGAATCTTCAGCTTCTAACCAATCAAATGATGTTAAACATATATATCAAGATTAGACGTTGCAAACAAACCGCCGTGGCGCAACGGTTCTTCACGGCAACTAGTGAGGATAGTCTCCAGTTTAATTTGTTATTAAAATTGCCAACGATGTGCGTAGAAATTAAAACTAACGGCGAGCTGCTTTTATCTAAGGTGGTAGTTGCTTTTTCGAAGTTTTTGTCACTCCTATGTAAACTGTGCGCCCACAGAGTTCAAGCTACGAATGACGCTTGAGCACGAATTTGTGACACAGTAATTTAATGGTCAAAATCCCCTTGCATCGCTCTTAAGTTTTTCAACTTTTCATCTGTGGACATTGTTAGAGAGCTTTATTACGAGGAAATACTCTAAATTTTCGGTGCTTTTGTTTTTATGCTATTTTCTCAGTAAATTGACTAGTTATTAAAAAACTGGGGGACATACTTGGGGATTTTAGACGTGTCAAAAAACCTTATCAACCTTCAGCCTAACAAGCAGACGTAAGAAACAGAGCAATGGCGCAACATTTTTATAAAACTCCTACTACATTTGGAAATAAAACTCCTACTACATTTGGAAAAAAGCTTTCTTTAGCCGCGTATACTGAAAACAAGTTACAAGATGAAGTTTCAATGAATGGCAAACATTCAGGTAAGATATAGTTCTACTTAACGCAAACCTCTTGTGATTTGAATTTCTAAACGCTGAGCTATAGCTTTCCAGAAAAACACAAAAATTGCCAAAGATGTGAGTAAACTAGCGGCGGGCTGATTTTACTTAGCTCAGGTTTAAAATTCTTAGGTTGATTCAAGTCCGCTGCAGTAATATGGTGAAGACAAGGTGTAAAAGTTTGGTCCGGAGGTAGAAATGACATTCCATAACCTCCGGATTAAACAAATTTAGTACTTTTGCTAGCATATGGCTAAGCACCGAAGTTTGCTAAACCCCACCATACACACATCACCAATACAATGCATCAGAATAGTAAATAATAGTAATACATAAGATATAGTTCTACAATGCAAGACACCTCCTGTGATTCGAATTTCGAAATTCTAAACGCTGAGCTATAGCTTTCCAGAGAACATCTAAAAACTGCCCAAGATGTGAGTAAACTAACGGCGGGCTGATATATCTATCTATCTATCTACGCTGTGTTTTAATCTCTTGCCCTAAAAAGGGCATTTGGGATACTAAATATGGTGCAGCCTGATTGCTGGTCTGACCGCCGACTGTCAATTCTTCCAAGGCCAGCTTGTTTTCGGTCCGTCAACCGTCAGCTCCAGCTGGCACTTCCATGATCCATACGGGCGGCCTGGTGATGTTGATGGCGGCTTGCCGAGCGCCGACTGCAACCGACTGCTGCCGGCAGCCTGCACTTGCACACTGCACGATTTGTTACAAACTGAACTGTCCGGCCAGACGAATGCTAATTTGCATATTAGTGCTTCCTGTCTGCGTAGTAGCCAATCATAATGCGGCCAAATTTATGTGCCCGCCCCTGTCTGGGTTGCTATTGGTTGAAATCCAATTCTCATTTGCATATGGACTCGCATTGGACGCTAAGATTGTCAATTTGTGAATAATGCGAAATCTCGAACAGGGGGGGTTCACACAGACAGAAGTAAGAAATGAGTAAAAACTTTAATTCTGGAGAAGAAAGTATGTCAGACGTAATTAAATTGTTTTCGTTTATTTTCAGGTTCTTCACATCATCAGTTACGACCTTTTTTAATAATTTTCAGGTGTATGTTTAGTTTAGGTTGAATCTGCACCCCCCATGTGGGAAAAATAGAGCAGGTCGTTTGGGGGCTAGGATTACACACAAACCATAGGCCAGCCTGCTGCACAAATTACGTATTTCTGTTATCGGAGCAAAAACCGATAACAAAGGTTCCTTCTCTAGAAGGAACAAAAATAGACATAATTGCTGAAATACAGATATCAAGAACAGTTTTACTAAGAAAATTTTTCATTGATGTTATAGTTTTTTTAGTATGAATGAATCGGTTCTTAAACATTGGTCTGGCTTCATTGCGCTAATGTGATTTCTTTTTTTAATGTTGTGCGGCGAGGCGATCGGTGTTTTCTTGCTCTTGTTTATTTCGAACTTCGGGAATACCACCAGATAACTTTATTTATTTTTTAATCGTTCTACGAAAAAAATAAGTCCACTGGTTAGCCCAAATAATTTTTCATAATGTTTTTTGTTGCAGATGTATTTGATTAAAAAAATATAAATAAAAAAATTGTTCCTCCGTAGTTGAAAAAAAAAGAAAAAAAATTGGATAAATTTTATTCTGATCTTAAAAAATATCGTATTACACAGACACCTACTTACATATACACAAAACATGTTATGTGACACACCCAAGTGCTAAGTCCTTTAAAGTTTGACTTCGCTTGACTTTACATATAAAACCTGTGAAACATTTTTCCATCAGGTTCCATAAAATGTACACATTCAGTTTTTTGATAGTCGACCACATAAAACTAGATTTCGATAAGAATAATGCGTTTGCAAAAAAAATTTAAAAAATACAAAAATCAGAAAAAATTCAGGAGGAAAAACACAAAAAACGGTCACTTGGCAACCTTACGTTTCAAACAGCTTAAATGCCTAAAATTTGAGACAATCCACTGGTTAAGAGGGTCCCCGGAGAGTTTACACTCTCAACGATAGCACGTTTTGTTAAGACGGCTTGATAGGCAGATAGTCAATTTACAGTGTTCCCATGCGAAACTATATGTGATCAGTGAAGC
The DNA here is from genome assembly GCA_030248245.1 of Trissonchulus sp. WLG1_4. Lineage (NCBI taxonomy): Eukaryota > Metazoa > Nematoda > Enoplea > Enoplida > Ironidae > Trissonchulus > Trissonchulus sp. WLG1_4. The sequence continues at coordinate 20,557 of JASANF010013444.1, forward strand.
ATAAACTCATCAGGTTTCGTTACAGTGTAGAAAATTATGCACCGAATACATTTTAATGAAAGATATAAAAAGATAACTAGGTTTGTTCATCGCACATTTTTATTGTGCTCAAAAATATCTTGACATGTATATCTGCCACTTTGGACAGCGGAAAGCTGTTACACATTGCTCAAAAAACGAAGAATGTAAGAACATTTATATGTAACCGGAGAAACATACACCGGACAGGTTTTGTTCCAGTGTGTGCAAATAAATAGTCATCATAATTGAATGTTATTTTTTGTGTTTCTCCAACAACGCGATTTACACAGTGACAATGAATACCTGCACAGTATGCACTATGCGGTGTAGATAAATTTAGAGAATATTTGTGAAACATTATCTAACAGGTTTTTTGGTTTTCCGTACACATGCACTGACATCAATATAACTTTTATGTTCACGCGGTAAATAATATCTACAGCTACATTTTAAACACATTTCATTACAAATTATCGAACGACTAAAATATGTCTAAACTTGTGCTAAAATCGACAAAAAACACTTAAAAAAATGAAAAAAATAAATAAAAAAATAAAAAAAGATAAAAAAAATATAAAAGTAAAGACCTAATACAATAAAAGAATGAGAAAAGTTGAAACATTATAAAAGTTGAAAGCATAAAAACCCAGATAAAGTAAATGAAAAACAGAAGGACAATCCATTACAAAATGTTCAGTAATAAATTATATACGTAAAAAACATGTACATATAATAAACAATTAGGGCTAAACCGAAGAATTAGGCTAAAGCAGTGCACGCCAGAACCCTTGAAGCGACAAATTCTGCTCACGTGTCCCTTTTCGCCACAGTGATAGCATATGTTGCTACGTTTGTAACCATTTGATATAGGGTGTTGTTTACCGGGAAAAGGTTGCGCTGGGGGGGTTTCACCATCAATTAGAACAACAGCGTAGCAACCTTTATCTATAATATCGATTTTATGGACAGAATAGCTGGATTCGGGTTGGAGTTTGTCTCGAGATTCCATCAAAATATCTCCGAATATATTTTATCCACGCAGTGGAGCCGAAATATCACCGTGGCTGTCCGCAAAATGAAGCCCTGATCCCCAGAAAGTGTCCGATGGGTAGGTTGAGTGCACAAGATGGCTTCCGACTGTGTTGCGAAGAGTGCTGCGGAACGTAAAGCACTGTTTAGTTTTCTCATCGATGAGCGACTTCATCAGCGCGACGTCTGCGTCAGAAGATGAAGGTAACCCTTTGGCCAGTTTTTTGGCTTCCCCAGCATGTTTTGCCCGTCGTATTTTATCCGCTAGTGCATCATCACCATTTTTGGAAGCGCGCAGGGCTTGATAACAATGCTCGACGGAGCTGTATCGTCGACCGTAGTAGGCGAAGTCGAAAGCGTAGAAATTGGAGAGGGGATCTAGGTGGCCCTGGACGACTCTGATCTTGGGATGGGGCTTAGGTACCGGAATAGTAGACTGTGGGGGCGGTACATCGACTAAAAGTGGCATCGAGGCAGTGTCAGTAGGCGTATCAAGTGAAATCAGTGCCATTTGTGACTGCATAGCTGGCAGTGTGGAGCACGGGGGGACAATAGATTTGTTGATTGCATCTTGTACAATTGTTTTGAGGTCTAAGGCTCGATTCATACTTACAGCCGTATGTCCGTTCAGCCTACAGAATGACGTCACTAGCAGCCTAGTGCAGTGGATCAGCCAGCGCATGTGACGTCATTATTTCGTCATTTTGTCGGCTGAACGGACATACGGATGTAAGTATGAATCGAGCCTAAGCCGGCTGAATTGACCGATTCAGATAATTCGCAATAATTACGTAGCATGTCGCTGTTTTGGCACGGCAGGCAAATTACTGCTATAGTCTCGATGTTGCCAATTTTATCGTAGATATCATCAGGGATACACAAGCACTTAGAATGATACCAATTGTTGCAGACATCGCACTGCAATCCCGTAAATCCCACACGACGACTGCAGTTTGGGCAATGATGGGGGCTTGTAGGGGACTCGGAAGATTTGATGGAGAGGTCCGCACGGGGTGAGTTTCCGGGGGATGGATGGGGTGTTGCTCGTTGAGGGGCCAAAGGTGACTTCTGTTTTGCTGATGATCTCGTTCGCGGCTTCATACTGCTTCCAGGCCCAGTGGCCTCCTGAATCAAATGGGTTAAAATCAGT
>JASANF010013447.1:0-12500 GCA_030248245.1 Trissonchulus sp. WLG1_4
ACACCGGTTCTAATGCGCATGTATTATATATATAGGTGTACGTTAACAGTCTTACGCCGCGTCTACCTGTTCCATTGGAACAGTAAACTATTGAAGAATACTTTGGAATTCATACATTGTTTGAGTATTTAAGCCTCAACTTCACAAAAGTGTGTCTGATACCATAACTATCTACTCGAAAGACGTACTTGTTTGAACTGTATGACAGCCCCAAGCCTCCGGTTTTAGCAATCCTTCTCTAGGTATAAAAAATTCGACACGTGTGCGCTGAATTTTTTCTGGCTTAGGGGGAAGCAGTTAACCATTCCGAGAACTTGACTGCATAACCACTCTTGGACTGTCCACATACATATATTGACTGTTGCCCCAGTTGCTGCTATGCTAGTGAAAAAAACAAAGAACAAAATAGTTATGAAAAAATGCTGAAACTTTGTCTATAGTTGACTTTTGCAGGGCCAGGTTTGGTTTAGGGACCACGTTTCCATTTGAGTCTAGACTTTTTATACTGTCAATCATTCTACTTGTTCTTGTGTCAGATCGTCAGTGAGTCGGTTTTTGTCGACATTTTCGAGATAAACAAAACGAAATTTAGGCTTTTAAAATCATTTATATACTTAAAAATACTACATGTACACTTTTATATTTTCTACTTCTATTTTGTAAAGCAAAATTTTAATGCACACAGGGTAATTTTTTAAAAATACCCTCGTTCTATGTGGTATGCTATGTATTTTAGAAAAACTTCACTGGATTTTGAAGCAAATAAGAAAGACTGTCCAGAGTACATAGTAAAAGCGGAGGATTTATTGCGCGTGGTGATTGTAATGGGTAGCAGCGTGGCGGCACGACTGGACATAGATATGCACCTTGACCAGAAGAATCACAAGGCTGAAAAGGTGCTAGACAAGCAGGCCCAGGTGTGGGACTTGTGCGACAATTGTGTGGTTTCCTTCCAACTGGTCATTTTCAGCAAACGACGGCTGAGCCAGCATTATAAGGAGGACGAAGCTATCCTTGACGCGGTTTCCAGTGTCTCTGATGCCGTAAAGCCAGTTTACCGACAGCCAAAAAAACGGAACACGCTACAAGGAAACAGACGTAAAAGGAGACTTCGAGGTAAAAGGAAAAAGAAGCGGAGAAACTGGAAAATGAGGGAGAAAAGAAAAAAAACAAAATGGTTTGTTTCACGGGAAAATACACGGGTGCGCAAAAATTTCCTGAAAAAGTCAAAGTTACAGAAACGCACTAAGCCAAGGAGGCGAAGGCCACGACCGAAGACTCGAAAACTAGCTAATCATCGAAAATATATTAATAAAAATTGAAATGCTTGTGTTATGTGCTATACATAGTAATATGTAAATTATCAAGTCAACAGTGTAGGTCATAGCACTTGCCAGAATATTTGGCCAAATTAGCCTGCTACTTATGTATTTATCCAGAAGTTTTAGGGTGACCAATAGGCATGATCACAGTTATAGTGCATGTTTAAGCAATTAAATTTCAAATACACTGCACAATTTTCAAAATAGACCGTCCCTACGTCTGGGAAATCTACCTCAACTCGGACGCCTATCGCGAGTAAACCAATGACTAAAAACCGTGCCCCCAAATCCTGCAGGTCTTACCAGAATTGACTGGATCAGCTGGAGTCAACAACCAGATTGCATACCATAGACTAACTGTAAAATAAAAACAAGCACAATAGGCAATTAGCTCTGACACCTCATACCCACACACTAAAGAGTCGGTTTCGGATCCGACTAGCCTATTTACATTCATACTTTTGTTAGTAGTGTCAAGAAAGGGAGGGGGGATTCTTACCGAAGTAACGACAGCATCATCATCAGAATGACCCAGGGGGGATTCGAACCACCCATCTCTGGATCTGCAAACCAGCACTTTAACCATTTGAGCTACTGGGCCGACGATGAGCTGTCGTAAATCCCTATAAGTACTCGAGGGGGCATATCTTACTTCACAGTAGAACCCGGGTATTATTATGCTTTCTGCAACAACTCAGGCGCCAGCAATACTTGCGTGACCATTCACACGGTGAGTTTGCATTTGCTTTCTCATGACGCACGTCTAGTGTCAGAGACAAGGGGACAAGTACAAAAGTCGTAGTAATGACCAATTACCCGTCACGTACGCCACTCACCAGGTTATCACTTTTACTGTCTCATTATACCCAGACCAAATTACGCATCATACAAAATTATAACTTCACATACACATTTTATAATTCTTCATACACATACTGAACTAATTGCCTCATTACAAATTTAGGGGAACCCTTCTCGCGGCCTTTTAGGGCACATACATACAGTTTTATACTGTCTACAGTTTCACTCATTAAATGTCACAGCGGTAGTTGTTAATCTTGATGGCTCGGCAGATGATGTTCAGCAATTGTTTCAAGTAATCGATAGGGTTCGGTAGTAGTAACAGTTCGCAGCTTTCCAAAAGTCTGTTCTAGCAAAGTAATATAACTTCATCCAATCATTATTGTTAAACATGCTTACCATCTAACAAATTTAACCTAACAAAAAGTTCTCGTTTTTTTGTATTCGTTACGAAATTTGATCTGCCACCGTCTTCTTTGTCATCCTATTGTATTGAATATATATGTATATATATATATATATATATATATATATATATATATATATATATATATATATATATATATATATATATATATATATATATATATATATATATATATAATATAATATATAATATATATACATATATATTATATATAATATATATATTTATATATATTTATATATATATATTTATATATATTTATATATATTTATATCTTTATATATATAACTATAGTCACTTTCTGAAAAATTCGACCAGAATAGGCCTTCTTTGGCCAAAAAAACTAGTTTCCTCGAGTTTGTTGATTTTCACAAATGTTGGTAATATTGACCAAAACCATCGTCTACAAAAAAGTCTGGGAATTTCGACTCTACGCCCGAGATAATGACCCTAATAGTCGACCCCCTTTCACCTATTTCAACATGCTCGAGTCGAAGCAGGCAGCAGCCACCTATCTCCAGCTAACCTCGATAAATTGCTTGGATACTATAGCGCAGATAGCTCATATAGCAAATTTGATAGCGTTTATAGCGCATATACGGGTGTAGAAAAAGCGCTATAGCACCAAGTGTACTATTTCGTGTACGCTTACACTTTTACACGTTCGTTACCATCGAAGCAGATTTTTTGTATTTTATAAACTGTTTCTAGCCAAATTGAACAATAACATTTAGTCATTTTTAAGTGAAAATAAACAAAAAACTAAAATATTCCCAACATGTTCCTGGCAATGGCTTGTTTTACGTGATAATGCTACATAGCTAACTGGGTAAAATATATATGAAGTCTAACCGGTGTGAAGTTTGTCCACGGTGCGTGATCAGTTTTATTGCAAATAAACGAAACAAATAGTACATTAAACTTTCCGGGACCTTTCTTAGGACATTTCTATGACTTTTCTGGCAATGGCATGCTTTATTTTATGATGCTTCATAGCTAACTGGACAAAATATAATAATGAAATTTAGCCTGTGTGAAGTTTGTCCTTGTTCACGGTGCGTGATTTACTGCAAATAAACGAAACAAATAGTACACTAAACTTACCTAATGGCTTGCTGTTAGTTGTCAATCTCATAGTCCAAGTGTTAGAAATGATTCTGATAATTTTTGCGCAAAATTTTTGCATCAAATTTGTTAAAGCAAAGCTCATTGTTAGCGACTTGTAAATTTTGACGATTTAAACTTTTCGAGGTCGTGTAATTTCAAATAAGGGGCGTGTCACGTAGATGACTTGTGCCAGCCTTGCGTATATGCGAATATGCACTATATATGCACAGGCTGTGTTTACGTAATGCGCTCAGCCTCATTTGCAAATTCTGGAGTGAGCCAATCTTTTCTGTTCTTGTCAGTAGTGTGGTTGCTGTTTGTTTGTTTGTTGCGGCACAGCACGTTGCGGCGCCACCATCAGAGGGTACGCCAAGCCAACGCGACCACAACCTGTGGGAGGAATGGCCGAAGGTGATGGACACTTTCGCCGTTCCATGAGACGTTGAACCTGGGCACCGTGTTGGGGTAGCGTTTGAAGCAGGTGTGGTTGCTGTTGGTCTGGCTGTTTTGAGCAATAAAGCGCTTTAATGGACAACGTGTAGTGCGGCCAAATTATGCTTGGATCTTAAGTTGCTGAGTGGAGAGCTGTTACATTGTGAGGCCTGAGTGTCAATCCAGAAGAAATATTAAACACAGCCACTTGTTGTGTATATAATTATTTCAAATACCTAATTTTGCACACATTCACTGCTGAGCAGCTTCAAAGTTTTTCAAATAACGACAAAAAGTGAATTGTAGAGTAATTATTAAAGCACAAAATATTTGAGCTTTTCAAAAGGTTCCACCGAGATTTGAATTTGAACAGATCACAGAATTCAAAATGCTGATTGCTACACTACACTATGAAACCTGTAAGAAGGCCACTACAATATAAGGCTTAATGGTTTCCCGACAGTTGTCAATCTCATAGTACAAATATTAGTTGTGATTTTGATAATTTTTGCATAAAATTTTTGTATCAAAGCTTACCAATGCTCATTATTAGCGACTTGTAAATTTGTAAAATAATATTCGAGTAAAAATTAAATATTATTAAGCTATGCAATTTATACTTCTTATTTAATTTGGATAAAAATTAATTTCAGTCTTGCTTTTTCAGGAAAATCAAAAACTAATATCCAAACTCTCAACATGTATTAATTCTAAAATAGCGTGTTTTCACTGCCGTGTTTGAAATTTGCTGGAGATAAATAGACTATTCAAAGAATCAGTCACTATTAATTTCAACTGAAACAAAAGGGTTGCCTTTGCTTCGCAACTGGTCGGCAACCCAACAATGAGAATCAGTTTAATTAAACTTGTGTTTCTACATTGTTTATCCAGCACGCTACCGACCAATTCGCCGTTCCAGTGCAAAAACGTAGGATTCTATAGCGGTATGTGCACGCGCTATCGGATCTATATATATTTCTGAAAATTGACCGAATTTGACACAGGTTGCTTAACTTTTTTTTCGACCCTCTTTGATTTGTTTCCTTTTTATATCTGTAATAGGGATAGTCACCACACTAATCGAAATCAAGTTAGTTTTCTGTCAACCACTGTGGATTTTGACACATAGCTCTTCAAAAATGGTGATTTTGTCGCATTTTTTGCTCATCAGACACTAGTCACTTGTACGCTTTTTTGGCTAATCTTAACCAAGCACAGATGCACTTTTCTGAGATGTTACACACTTCTATATGTTCTTTAAATTCGTTGTAAAAGCGTACCGAAGTATTGTCACCGTAACCTTTTACATCAGGTTCATTGTGATTTTACTGACACTCTTCATAAGCAATTTTTTAAAATTTTGCTTTTTTGCCAATTCAAAGGTACGGCAGGGCCTAAATTTTACTTAATTTCGTTACCCTAATATTGTAACTAATTTGTGCAACGTTTAATATAAATCGTTGATGGGTTGGGTATTCATTTTTCCAAGAGCTTTCTGTTATTGGTGTATGGTTCGACTGCAATATACCCGAGTACATAATTTGTTTGCTTTTGGATTAAAATTCAGTTCTTACTTCTACTGTTTTATAAACTATTGCGCAACTAGTATGTCAAGTGTTATAAAAATCTAACATGGGTTACAGCTTAATTTTGACCAAAATCTACATATCTCCAAACGTCCACAACTTATCAAATTTTGAAATTGCGAGCTTTGCAGATTTTTTGTGTGCGGGCCGGATCTACTTTTTCTACAAATTTTATTTTCAACTTATAGACACGCTGTATGTCAAATTTTATAAAAATCAAGGTGGGTTGCAGCTCTATTTAGGCCAAAATCAACCCCCAATCGTCAATAAACGATTAAATTTTGAGAATGTGAGCTACTTTTTGTATATGCGAGCCGGGTGTAGTTTTTGTGCAGTTTTATTTGTCAATCTATAGACACAGTTTATTTTAAATTTCATAAATTTCGAAAATGGGTTACAGCACGATTTTGGTCAAATACGACAAAAACAACTGTAGCGATTAACATAGTTGTACAGCAACTAAAGGCTACATGAGCAGCAAGTTTAAAATTTTACTGCAATACTTGTATATCAAACATAAGGCAATGAAAGCATCATATATAGTGCCTGTTTTTCTGTAGGAGCAGTATTGTGCTTAGATAGGTGAGTTCGTAACGATAAATCCGCCACAGTTGAAACTAATAAAATAAACAACAACATTGCTGTCCTTGATGCTCACAAAATTGACACGTTGCCGTTACAATCACATATTTTAATGACACCGTACAAAATACCACTTACAATGATAGTGTTACTAAAAGCTACTGATTTACCCTGTCATTTCATTGTTTTTAGCTTCCAGCAAGTTTCAAGTGCATGTCTCTCCCAAAAAAATATCTGTGTCACCTTCTTACAAAGTTTGCTGCACATCCTCGAATTCCAGCAAAGCGAGCGGTGAATGCAATTTCATAATGAAGATTACAAACCCAAATGGCTCCAGCTCGCATCTATTTAACAAAAAGAAAGCTTATAAAACATCGTGAGTGCAGTTCAGAAAATCCAGCAGCGAGCTAATAACAATGCTTTTAGTTCTATCGGTTTAGTAATTGTTTACTTTTTTTAAATATTAGCATGGGTCTGATGGTGTGACTATAAGGCCGGATTCACACTGGCACTTGCACAAGCACAAGCACAAGCACAGGCACAAGCCCAAGCATAAGCACAACGCTTGGGCGTTCACACTGGAACTTGCACAAGCACAAGCCGAGCCAATCAAATTAAAGCGCGCCAGTGTAACGTCTTTTCTATTCAGAAGTTTCGTTATCGTTTCAAAATTTTGGGCTAAAATTTTCGCAATTTTGAAACTTTCTCGTACATTCTATGGAAGAAAGAAAATAAACTATAAAGAGGGGCAAAAATAAAGCTAAAACGCAATTTGATTTTAAAGATGAAACGAACCCAAAATTGAAGGAAAGAAAGAGAAAATGAACGCAATACATTCTTTAGTAAATATAAGATCCATTTCGACTCCGCAAAATCACACTTTTCCATTTAATTTTGCGCCATTTATGACTATACACAAACTGACAGCTGCAAAATCTCTACGCTGATTGGCTGTGCTTGTGCAAAAGATAAAATTTTTGAACAAGCGTTGTGCTTGTGCTTGTGCAGAATTTTCTGCAGTGTGAACCGGCTGTGCTTGTGCTTGTACCTGTGCTTGTGCTTGTGCTTGTGCTTGTGCAAGTGCCAGTGTGAACCCGGCCTAAGTTCTCAAACCCAGACCGCAAGAGATTTGTATTTTCTTTACAGAAGTTCCAATACCTTTATGAAGGTAAAGGTTATTTACTGAGTTACTTCAAAGAGTTACCTGTTTTTTAAGCAGCAGTTCATAAGAAATTTTTCTTTTAAGACTTCGGTAACGGCATGGCCTTACATTTGTTTTGCCATACGTAGCGTCTATGTACAGGTTCGTAATTACAAGAAGTTACCTCAAAAAGAGCCCATTTACTCAGAAATCAGTGCAAAGAGCCCAATAGTTGTTGCAAAAACGTCTGGGGCTAAGTCAAAATATTAGCCCAGATACATAATGGTCATCGTAACGAAAACTCTACACGTTATACATAGGTTAAAACGTTCCCCTTAGACTGCGTTTAGTAAGACTGAGCTAAGACTACCTTTATGCATTCCACCGTATGTGTCTTTTTCTGCGTTAAATTGAGTGCATTTTAACACATTTCAAAAAATCTAAAAGTCGTTCCCTCTGTAAAATTTTTTCACGCCACTGCGTAAAGGTGCTCATGTCTGAAAACATTCTTTATACATATGTACATATCTTGACATGTGCTTTGAAAAATTGAAAAACTTCAGAACTGTTAATTAAATCAATTAGTACGTACTAGGTACACACCAAGTTACACGATGAGACAGCTAAACTCGACAAAATCCAAGTAATTTGTATTCAACTAATGATATGTAGCATAGAAAATAACATTGCAAGGCGACAGGTTCAAATTTTGCGAAAATGATAAGAGTGACAGACAACTTTTGTTTCACTGTTCAACAAAAGTTTCACTCATATTAAAAAAAATTGGGCATATAGCACCTTCGATGCCGCTTATAGCGCAAATTGCACTCCCAAAAGCGCTATAGGGCAAATAGCGCATATAGCACCGTCGATAGCGCTTATAGCGAAAATAGCGCAAATAGCATTCCCGAAAAGCGCTCTAGCGCAAATAGCACATATTATAGAAAATTTTATAACGCATATAGCGCAAATAGCGCATATAGCGCATGGAAAAAGCGGTATAGCACTAAATGTTTTTTCTTGTTTACTTACACGCATTCGTTACCAAATATTAACCAAAGTGTAACACCACTGATAAAACTTTTCTATTTTACAGCAAAACGGTAATGCTTTTCGACACACGGAACCTGCGCGAACTTGACTCCTTTTTGCTGAAAGCGAATGATTACCTGGGTGTCAAAGTTCTGATTGGTAGCGATGTGGTGGCGCAAAAAAAGCTTCGGTTTACCCTGGACCCAATGGCAGATACGGGAGAGCAGGTAGTCACCTACAATGTCAAACTCCCTTCTTGCACTCTCACTTTCAAGATCTCTCTCGTCTGCCAAGAGACACACTATAGCAATGATTTCTCCTTCGTGGGTTACTCATACGGCGCCCCAAGAAAATCGCCAGTGAAGGGTTCAACAGGATTTGGGAAACGACGAAGGAAACAGAACAGGAAAATACGGCGAAAAGGGAAGCGGAAAAGAAAGGAAAACAGAAAACGAAGAAGAAAATATAGAAAAAGAACGGCAAAAAGGATGGGAATGGAAAGGAAGGAGCCGAGCAAACGCACGAAAGGAAGGAGGAAGTCGAGACGGAAAAGTCGAAAACGAAATGGTCGTCGAGTTTTAATTAGAAAATAAAAACTAATTGCTGATTTTCGTTCAAGTCGTACTAAGTCATTCAACCAATACATATTTCACTTATTTAAATCGATCCAGTATAATAAGAGGTGCAGATCATTATTCTCAAAACTAAGTAGTATAGATGGGTAGCCAAGGGCAGTCCTAGAATTTTTAAAATGGGGTCGTAGAACCACACTTTTTTTTAATGCATTCAGCATATAAACATGCTGCAGATTGCGGATGTCGAGGGGCGTGGCCCCCAGAAGCCGAAATTTGTTGCACTTTTTGAAGATGTGTTTCACGTCGCAAAATGTGATTTTGTCCAATTCACCAACAAAAACTCATTGTTTCGATTGCTTGGGAGCGTAACTTCCAGAAGGCAAAGTTTTCCCTATCTAGACGTATCTAAAAAGGGATAAAAGTGTAAAATTGTGAGTGCCCCGCATAAATCAATTACCACAATAGCGTTAATTATTGTGCTTCACCTCATGTGTAAGTACGTATGTATTAAATACATTAGCAAAGACAAACTTCTTTAGCCGCCGCGTATATACTATAGTGCGAACGTCTCCTATGAATACCACGTAGATCTTACTTTTATTGTGTAAAATTGCTGCTAGGTCACTAAATGACACAGTTTGTGTGGGCGTGTGTCAGATCAGTTACGTACGTACGTATGTAGCTAGCGTTGGACAGGCAAATACTCTCTCATTGCAGTAATGTGGACCTAAACCTGTTACGACAAAGTTTCGTAGATTGTTTATCAGCGCATCGGAGAAATGATTCAATGTGCTGAAAATGAACCAGCTCTAGTTGCCAATTGCCATTAGCTGCAACTATGCAACGGTGTGACTACTGACTATGGATGTCACTGGTAATCACTAGACTTCAGCAGACGTTTTGAAAATAATGTTTAATAATGACCTGCCTCGTTTCTCAATTTGGAATACCTTAACTGATCATTCAAATTTCAGGCTCATTTCTTGGTGTTCGCCATTTGCACATGAAACAATTTACTGTTCGGCTAAAAATCCGTTGTATAGATGAAAATTGCAAAATTGGCTTTGTATATTTAGAACGAACATAATTCGCCAAATCACAGAAATATATGTAATGGATATACTGCATCAAGTTTCCATTGTCAGCGGCTGAGTCGTTTCTCGTTGACATATGTACGTAGTAGACACCAGATAAGTCTAAGTAGCAGATTTGGCACTGAATTTCCGGTGCGAATAGTATTCAAGTTTGCAGACTCTAAATTAGCTAAAAAATTGATAAACTGACAGAGCAGGTATCCCACTCTGCGAATCTAGACTAATTATTTTTGGCCAGGACTGTATGTGTGTAGCCATAAAATTAACTGACGTCTATAAATCATCCTGGTTTTCAACGTTTTGAACAATTAACCATGTTCGACGTTTGTAGCTTGAAATATAAATTAAGACCGACTCTTAGATGCTTAGTTAAAAATGTTGGCTTTGAAATAGTTGGGCGCCGCGTTTTATATTCGAAGAATATCCTCAGCACTGCAAGCATGTCTTGACGAAATCTATCTCAATTTAGTTTAACTCTACTCGCAAAACGTGCTTGTTATTATAAATAGATAATACTGTAAACTACAGGGTCTCGTAGAAGCAGCCTCAAGAAAAAACTATTTTTTTTAATCTAGCCTACAAGGCCCGCTTCACCCAGTCTTCCTTTGTACTTTTTACATTTTACTTCTTACTTTTTACTTCTTACTTTTTACTTTATACTTTTTTACTTTTTACTTTTTACTTTTTACTTTTTACTTTTCAAAAGTGTTCACACAGGCTTACTTTTTACTTAAGGTGGTAGTTACGTTTTCAAATTTTTTGCAATATTTCTTTCTAAAAATACTTGATCGAACATAATCAAATTAGGCAAAAGCATTGCAAATGTCGACTGCAATATTTGAGCATGACTAGCAATTATTTTGAAAATTTTTTAAACTTTTATAGCTAATTTATGGCTCAAAAACAGGATTTTCAATGTATTTTGTGAAAACTTAGAAAACTTTAATGCAAATTTTTGTGGCTCAGAGAACACTCTGCAAAACCATTCAAAAAAGGTCTAACCCGTTTTATTTCAAGAACATTTTCAGCTAACATATGACTTTTTTGTTTTTTTTAGTTTTTTTTTATTTTTCTTAGTCGTTCATTGGTAATTTTCGTTTACCTTAATGCTGACGTTTCATGCCAATATCACAAAATACAAATAACCACTGGACACCTTAATTTACATTTTATGTAGTCAACATACGCCTATTGTATCTGAAAAATTTGGTTAGTACCATGCTACCGCCGCCAAAAGCGTTGGCAGTTTTAATAAACCCCTTTCAAAAATTGCAAATTTTCTTCAGTCTGATGAAAAGGCATATTTTCCACTTTTGTCCGATATTGTTTCAGGGGTTACGGACAAACTGTGTTTAATGTAATATTAGATGACCAAAATGAGGCCCTAGTTAATTAAATTTAAAATTTTTTAAAAAATCCGTCATTTCTGAGCACAGGGAATGATTTTAGTTGACATAACGAATAGCCTGACGGGTTTATGGGAAAGCAAAGAAACCAAATTTGACAGTAGCCAAATAAATTTACCCGATAACTTTTTTAAATTAGTAAAAAGGTTTAATATTTTTTAGTTAGAGCCCACCAAAGTCATAAATACTGCCTTTTCTTGACGTTTTAGTAAAGTGACGTTTTCTTGATGTAAACTTTTGGTCGTTGTAAAAATTTACTGAATTAATACGTTTAGTTGAGCATACTATCACTTTTGCACCGGTTTTTCACCGGCCGGCCGGCAGGCCTATTTTCTCCGGCCGGTCACAAACACTAGCCTGCTTTTATTACAGTGGTATCCAGTTAGGTTGGCAGGACCAGATGGGACCTGACGCTCTTTGCGCTAAGAGAAATATTTACCAAGCGAGCTGGCATTGATATCGCACTGTCAAGCTGCGGATTGGCAGACCCACACTAGGCTGTGCGGCCGTGGCTTTCTGCAGTGCGCTACATTCAGTCCGTATTAAAAGGTAAAAGGTTCCACCTCTGAGTAAAACAGAAATGAATCCTCACCCTGTGGTTTATTGCAACTGTTGCATAAAATTAGTGGCTTCATGCTAATTTATCTGGGTGCGCAGTTGGTACAACCGTGGTCCCCGGAATAATATGGCGCAGTAAGCGGCCTATTGCTCATTCAAGATGCTCTAGTTTTAAATTAAAATAAAGCAAAAAGAAAATACCCTTACGCCCTATTATGCTATTATCCTCCCGTAGGGCACTATTCTTTTTTAGTAGTAAAAAGCCCACTTTGCGGCAAAAATATTCAGTTACCATCAAGTTTAAATTTTTAAGCACATTGACCAGAGGCCATCGTAAACCTGTTGGGACAGCTAATGTGTTATTCTTGATGCCTACATACTCATCTGCTAATCAGACTACAAAACTTTCAGCAGATTTCGTTCCATGTGTAGTACAT
>JASANF010013447.1:17500-22712 GCA_030248245.1 Trissonchulus sp. WLG1_4
GAAATTATTTTGGGAAAAATTTTTGGAAATCGAGAATCTAAGTATAGTACTTACGCGGCCCTTGATGGGGCCGCGTAAGAAATAGTAAAAAAATTCAAAATTCGAGCACGATAAGCATAATATTTTGATGTTTACTAAGTATACATTATAGCACCCAGAAAAATTCTTTATTATATAATACAATTATAAACTGTAGCGAAAAAAAGCAAGTCAAAAAATGACAACAAACATAAGGAAATGAGAGAAAAAAGCATACAGACACCGAGCACACCTTCAGTTATTCAACATTTTCTTGTCCGCTCCAGCTCTGACTTTGACTCGCCAATACTAGAAACTTTGCATAACTTACAATCTAGCGTAAAGATTAATAGTGATAAAGAATTAATTAATAAAGAAAGAAGAAATAATGGCTGATGGTGTCAACGTGAAAGCTCAACATAGTCTAAGATGTTGGAACATTGCAAAAAAATGCGTTCACCTATAATGTGATTTGGCTTGTGCTTGTGCAGCTTCAGTGTGAACGTCCAGGCGTTGTGCTTTATGCTTATGTTTTGTGATTGTACTTGTGCAAGTGCCCGTGTGAATCTGGCCTAAGTAAATATGTTTATGCCATGGAACAATCTGTTCTGCTGAGTGAGGAGTATACATTGTGAGGCCTGGGCCACATTTTTTGAAGTAAAGTACTTCGCTTAAGTTTTCCGTTAAAAAGCGCTTCTTTTAAACTTCTCCGTTTAAAAATTTTTCACACCATATTTTTCATTTAAACGGAGAACTTGGATGTTGTCAAATAAAAATTTCTGAGCTCTCCATTTATTTGTTCTCGTGTAAACCTCTGTTTAAAAGTTATCCGTTTATTTAAAGGGTTAATTTGGGAGGAGTTACATAGTAAAACTACAAAGTTCATCTAAATAGCACATAGCATAGCTTCAATAGCTTACAAATACCGGAGATTAAAGTATTGCACCACCATTTAAGTTAGCGCTCAACAACAAAACTCAGTTTTGGCGCTCAACTCGTGCAATAAGTAGCAATACCACTTTAACTGTACATCAAAGAGACATTAAAAAACCTATTTACACAGTTCAGCACTTAATGTGAATGTGTCAAATTTTATGACCATGTCGAATTTTCTATTCACCCTTATTTTGTTTTTTACCTAGCTCAGCGAAATTTCAACCGATTTTGACGATCTTGGTATTAACAGAAAGATCCTTCAAAAATCTAGACGTGATTGATCTTCAATTTTTCATTTCTATTTTTGATTTTGTAAAAAATTGTTTTTTTAAAAAATCAGTTGTGTTTGAACAACTACAAAAAGTGCTGGCAGCAAAAATTTGAAAATAAAAAAACTTTCACGTCTGCATCATCATTCCTTTTTTTTGATCGCATCGGCAGCTGGGACCCAGGTCCAAAGAAAGTAGTCGATTTCGCTACGCAAAATTGTAAGATTTGTTCACACGTTTTACGTTTTCAAAAAATAGATCCTCTCTAGGACTGCATATTTCCTTTGAAAAAGTTACCAAAACCCATACTCAATTAATCACAAAATTGGCATTTTCTAAGAGTTATCAGCTTTTTAGGTTTTTAATTTTTGATTGGCTATTTTCACGGCTCTAAATAACTCAGCAAAGCTTCAACGTATTCTTATGTTTATTACATCAATTTGAAGCTAAAAACTACATATTTCAGTGATATCAGTAATCATTTTATATTAAAACAAAAAAATTTTGCTACGGCTACAAAATTGCCCAAAAAAAATAAAAATTTATTACAATACACATCACACTTCAAATGAAAGCTCTTTTCATTTTGAAGAACTTTCCTTCAAGACATTATGGTCAAAAATGTCGCTGAAAAAATTGTTCCCCTGACTGCCACCTTAAGGTCCATACAGTTATTCTGTGACTTTTGAATAGTTCAAGATTAGATGAATCAGTGAATTGATAATTTAATAACTGGCATAGTTCTAGCATATCTGCATTAACGGGTCAGCCCTAATTAGAGAATATTCTACTGCTATTATCTTACAATATTAAAGTTGTTTTTGTGTTGCTATATGTATAAATTTAAATTTAAATTGCTATTTAAATTTGAATTTTCATCGCTATATAGATTAATTACTCATTTCACTACAATATGCGTTTTCTTAGCTTTAAATTGATGTAGTGGGTAAACATGCAAATTTGTTTAAGCGGTTTCGTTTGTGTGTGATGTAAACTGGTTGCAAATATTAGGAAATTTTATGCATATTGGAAATGCATATTGGTTAGCAAGCAAAGTCAGTTTTATTGCTTAGAAAAATAAATTGGCAAAATCTAGCCAGTGTGAAATTCATTCACGGTGTGCGATTATATCCTAAAATAGTGCACCGAACTTGTGTACGTGACGACTAAATGATGCCCATTGATTTGATTAAACCCGTGTTTTCAAACTCGTGGCGTTCAAGATCGACACAAGCAGCAATTTTAAGAACAAGTATCAATTTATGCAAAAGTTGTCTGCCACTTTTATCACTTACGCAAAGCTTGAACCTGTCGGCTTGCAATGTTATTTTCTATGCTATGCAGATACCTCATCATTATATAATTGAATACAAATTATATATATATATATATATATATATATATATATATATATATATATATATATATATATATATATATATATATATATATATGAAGTCAAGCGGTGAGCTTGAACAGGTCCGAGCATTATATACGTACGTACGATTTCGCGCACTATTACCTGACCTGCCTGCGGAATTTTTGGTGAAAAATTTTCCGCTAGAATATGCACCCAGGCCCTGGGGCACACTCCATGAGGCTCTGGTCGGTACCGGCGGCTGGTAACTGCTCCTGTGGATATTTTGTGTGAGCCACTGCACGTACTGCTGCAATCCCTGTTGGAAATGTGGTTGCTGAAACTGAGTACAGGGGTGGGGATATTCGACTAGCGCATTAGGTGGAGGGGGGTTCTCAACATTTACACAGGAAAACACTTGTGTTTGGGTAGGTGAACCGGGGTCAGTTTCAGAATTTGAATTAAACCAGCGAAAAATTTTCCATCGTTCGGCACTGCCGATATCAGAATTATATACAGTTAAATTTGAGATTGCACTAGAGTTAGTTGACGAGTCTGAATTTGACTCCACAGAAGTTTTTGAACTGTTGGGATTTATTAGTGACAATCTATCGGCATCGATAGAGCGGCCACGCTCAACTGTGCAATCTGAAATTTGGCTGGCAATATCACAAAACAATTCAGATGAATTCTCTGAAAAACTGTCCCCTGCGCTTTCAGCTTGGGGGAGATCAGGGACCTCCTCTCCCCCGCTTAGCGAAAATTTTTGTTGGAAGGTCCAGAGAATGGGGAGGGGTATGTCAGTCTACGGTCGTAGTGCTCCTCACGGCGGGCCTGGCCACGGCCGCGTTCTCCACCGCGCCCACGGTAGTGTGTACCACGGGTGTTGTGAAAAACACGATTACCGCGCCCTTCCTGTCGCTGACGGCACTCACGAGCATAGTGTCCGTAGTTCTTACAGAACCGAAAAATCAATATTACGTAAATCCCCTCGATTTGATTGCCCCATGAAGCAAATAGGTGGTAGGTAGAGCATGTGCTCCGGGCAAACATCAGCAAAATCAGAATAGGAGGGGTATTCAAAATTCGGTTCTTCCCTCTCGAATTCGGGGACCGTAGACACTGAAAGCGCATCAATTTTCTTACTCAACTGTGCCACCTGTTCACCCAAATTTTTCGTCACAGTAAAATATTCGTTTAGCCTTGAGGCCAAACAATCTATGGGGGGTTTCGGCATAGTAGCAGGGGTAGCTCCTGTCGGAAAATCCGTTGGCAACAACGGAGCGTTCCGAGCTCCTGCTAATAAAGCCGAAGCGGTTGCCATTGTCCCCGCAGCGAGCAGTGAATCCTTTTCCACTCCCGAAATTATATCCATGATTCGGGATAAATTTTCGATTCCGCCCCCAGTCCAATTTTTAGCATCTGCCAAAACTGAGATGCATTTGGCCCGCAATTCCGGTCGGAGACCCTTTTTCAGCTGCTCTATAATTCTTTTGGAGCGCTCATTTTCGGGTTCCAACGGAAATGCTTTCACGGCCAGCAAATGCAAGTCAGTGATAAAAATATGGGAGCTTTCACACGGTAACTGATATCGGGAGAAGAATTTATCTGCCCACTGTTCCTTCGTTACCGGGAAAGGTTCGTAGAGGCAAAAAATGAGAGCTTTGAGCGCCTCGTAATCGTTGGGTAGCCCAATTTCTGTCAAATGCGAGAAAACTGAGGCTGTGACTAGATTCAACAACTGAGAGTACCACAGATTCTCCGGAACTGAGTTTATCCAGGCAATTGATTTAAAATTTCTGACCCAATTTGTGATTTTCACCTTACTCTCTGAGCCTTCAAATAGCTTCAAATTGTTTTTGAAACAAATCAAATAAACACGACGAGCCATTGTTGAATCTGTCACGTTTGGGCCCAACGAACCGTTTCCGGTAGCAACTTGCGAAGATGACTTCGCTGTCCCTAGCTGCGAAAAATTTTCAAAATTTTGGCAATTCTCCCCGTCCTTCGACGATTTTTCGTCAAAGTTACTAGCACTTTGAGAATAGGACAGCTGAGAATTTTCCTTGTCCCTGTACGTAGCAAAATTTCGACGTGGTTTGCTCAAAGCAATAAAATCAGACTGAGCTGAAGCAGAATTTCGACGTGGTGGGGAGGAAAACATTCATACAAGTACAAACAAAATTAAAATTTTGACACAGAAAAACCGTTCACACATTGCAAATTGAAGTAAAAATAAAAAAATATTTTCACTGATCACTCAATACTGGCAGCCTCGCCATGTGAAGTCAAGCGGTGAGCTTGAACAGGACGAGCAAAGAGGTGATCAGTCGCCTACCTGACTGCGAATGAGGGCAAGATGGAGACAAAGCGCAACGGAATAATGAAAGGAGTTTACTGATATAGAAATACACGAGGACAGGGCATTGACGCAGAAATACAGCAGGGACAATATAAGGAGCACAATAGGACGCAGCCTACCCCCCCGACAGAGGAATACAGACTAACCAACTGGTCGTATCGAGGAAAATTAGCTACAGATGCCGAGGGACTCACACGGAAGAGTACACTAGGATTAGATTGAGTGTGTTGCACTTGGTGATGCAACTTGAGTTATGTGTACTTCGTCATA
>JASANF010013448.1:0-25514 GCA_030248245.1 Trissonchulus sp. WLG1_4
AATTCTTCCGGGTCAACCCGTTTAGCAGCCATGCGCATCCGTTGTTTCTCCAATTCTTCGGGGTCAGCCCACTTCTCAGCCATGCGCATCCGTTCCCGTTCTAATTGTTCCGGGTCAGCCCGTTTAGCAGCCATGCGCATCCGTTGTTTCTCCAATTCTTCGGGGTCAGCCCACTTCTCAGCCATGCGCATCCGTTCCCGTTCTAATTGTTCCGGGTCAGCCCGTTTAGCAGCCATGCGCATCCGTTCCCGTTCTAATTGTTCCGGGTCAGCCCGTTTAGCAGCCATGCGCATCCGTTCCCGTTCTAATTGTTCCGGGTCAGCCCGTTTAGCAGCCATGCGCATCCGTTCCCGTTCTAATTGTTCCGGGTCAGCCCGTTTAGCAGCCATGCGCATCCGCTCTTTCTCCAATTCTTCCGGGTCAACCCGTTTAGCAGCCATGCGCATCCGTTCCCGTTCTAATTGTTCCGGGTCAGCCCGTTTAGCAGCCATGCGCATCCGTTCCCGTTCTAATTGTTCCGGGTCAGCCCGTTTAGCAGCCATGCGCATCCGTTGTTTCTCCAATTCTTCGGGGTCAGCCCACTTCTCAGCCATGCGCATCCGTTGTTTCTCCAATTCTTCGGGGTCAGCCCACTTCTCAGCCATGCGCATCCGTTCCCGTTCTAACTGCTCCGGGTCAGCTCGTTGCCGAGCCTTTGCTACACGCCATTTCTTTCGCTGTTCCAGCTTTTCATTATTTATCACACAAAGCGAATTTATTTCATAGTCTACTTCTGTATCAGCATCTTCTATACACGTGTCTGCTTCACTGCTCGCCGATACAACCGCTTTTACTGACCATTCTGCATTACTTTGATGGTAGTCTTCTTCACGAGCCTCAATTTCCAACACATTTACTGTATCATCGGACTCAAACAAGTCAGATTCTTCTTTATTCTGAGCTTTAATTTCTGCGCGATATAAGCGAGCCCGATCTCGTCGCTCACGTTTTAACTTCCGCTCATTCTTCCGTTTTTTCGCCATCTTCTATAACCAAATTAAACCTATTATCACTTCTATATATCCTATTCTATAACATCTTTTGTCAACTTTTCATATAGCTTCTCTGCTTATTAACAAGCTGTATTTACCAGATAGAGACCAAAATTTATAATAACAGTGTCATTATTAAAAGCTAAAATCCTATAATACGAAATCACTATATCATATAACTTTCCCTAAGAAATTTTTTGCTATAATCCATGTTCCACGTACAGCATTCTAAGCCGTCAGGTTCGTCTAGATGTCATACACTTAATAACAACCATTATATACTTTGTAGGTAACAAATAATGAAACAACAGCATGATTATCGAAAACTACAACTGTACTATATAAAATTACTATCTTACGTAAGATGCCATACAATAAATAACAAACATTATATACTTTGTAGGTAACAAATAATGAAACAACAGCATGATTATCGAAAACTACAACTGTACTATATAAAATTACTATCTTACGTAACTTTGTCTGGGAAATTTTTTGGTATAAAACATGTTCCACGAACAGCATTACGTGCTGTCAGCTTCTTCTAGATGTCATACAATAAATAACAAGCATTATATACTTTGTAGGTAACAAATAATGAAACAATAGCACGATTATCGAAAACTACACCTGTACTATATAAAATTACTATCTTACGTAACTTTGTCTGGGAAATTTTTTGGTATAATCCATGTTCCACGAACAGGATTACGTGCTGTAACAAATAATAAAGGAACAATTACAATTGAAATTATTATATACACTACGTAACTTTCCATAAGAAATTTTTTCGTAATCCATATTAAAGGTACAATATGCTCAACTGTCACATTCTTTTAATGTCATATACATAATCACAAGCATTATATACTATGTACGTACCAAAAAATAAGAAACTATATGAATTAATTAACTTGGTGAAGAATGGTTGATTATTGGAAACTACAATCCTAATATATAAATAAATAAATCAATAAATAAAATAAAATTACTATGTTACGTAACTTTGGCTAAGAAATTTTTCGCATGATATACCATACACACATTTTACATGTACCATATATACTAACGAGTAATGCTGTTGCCCATTGGTACTGAGAGCAGAAAAAACGACGACAATATATACAATAAATACCACAGGTACTGATTCACGATTATCACCCGGAATGCAAGGATTTGCGTTCAGGATTGGTATCGGGATTTCTACAAGTGTACGCTAAGCAGCACCATGGTCCCACCAATGATAAAACGAAATTTTCTAAAACATACGAACAAATATTTCACTAAAAAAATACTTTCAAAAACAGAATGATCGACAAAAATATCATTGTCATACACGACACATATTTTATCTTTCGACGACATATATTATATACCCTACATATATTTTATATATCATACATACTATCAAATAATTCTGCCAGGGCGGCGCACAAAAATAACATTGTCATACACGACAGATATTTTATCTTGCGACGACACATATTCTATACCACACATATATTTTATATATCATACATTCTGTCAAATTGATAATGAGAGAGGGGGAGCCCCGACTAATATATATACTATGCATACCACAGATTCTGATTCAGCATTACAATCAGAAATGCAAGGGTTCTGGGTCAGGATTGGGTCTCACAATGTAGACGTTCCGGTTCAGTAGTCTGATCGGGATATACGTAGGTTCACACAACGCAACATCATGGTGGCACCAATGATAAAACGAAATTTTCTAAAACATATACATCATACATATATACATATTATATATACCGTACATACTAATATTTCAATAAACAGACAAAATATGTTGATAGAGCTTAGGGGGGGTGACGACAATGTGCCACGCAACATAGTTTTACATTCGAAAAAAGCACGCGAATGCACAAACCACTAACAATGACAAAATTAATATTATATAACATACCTACTTTGCCCCCCCCCACTCGAACAAAAATTCGACTCTCGTAACACCCCCCCCCCACGATAGTCGAACATCGAATAATTTTCCAGCAAAAAGACACGTCACCCCTTACTCAATTTAACCCTAACTACATACGCGGGTTCTGGGTCAGGATTCGGACTGACAATGTAGACGGTCCGCTTCACTAGTGGAATCGGGATATGCGTAGGTTCACACAACGCAACATCATGGTGGCACCAATGATAAAACGAAATTTTCTAAAACATATACATCATACATACATATTATATATACCATACATACTAATATTTCAATAAAGAGACAAAATATGTTGATAGAGCTTAGGGGGGGGGGTGACGACAATGTGCCACGCAACATATTTTTACATTCGAAAAAAGCACGCGAATGCACAAACCACTAACAATGACAAAATTAATATTATATAACATACGTACTTTGCCCCCCCCCACTCGAACAAAAATTCGACTCTTGTAACACCCCCCCCCCACAATAGTCGAACATCGAAAAATTTTCCAGCAAAAAGACACGTCAGCCCCTCACTCAATTTAACCCTAACTACATACGCGGGTTCTGGGTCAGGATTCGGACTGACAATGTAGACGGTCCGCTTCACTAGTGGAATCGGGATATGCGTAGGTTCACACAACGCAACATCATGGTGGCACCAATGATAAAACGAAATTTTCTAAAACATATACATCATACATACATATTATATATACCATACATACTAATATTTCAATAAAGAGACAAAATATGTTGATAGAGCTTAGGGGGGGGAGGGGGTGGCGACAATGTGCCACGCAACATATTTTTACATTCGAAAAAAGCACGCGAATGCACAAACCACTAACAATGACAAAATTAATATTATATAACATACCTACTTTGCCTCCCCCCCACTCGAACAAAAATTCGACTCTCGTAACATCCCCCCCCACAATAGTCGAACATCGAAAAATTTTCCAGCAAAAAGACACGTCAGCCCCTCACTCAATTTAACCCTAACTACATACGCGGGTTCTGGGTCAGGATTCCGACTGACAATGTAGACGGTCCGCTTCACTAGTGGAATCGGGATATGCGTAGGTTCACACAACGCAACATCATGGTGGCACCAATGATAAAACGAAATTTTCTAAAACATATACATCATACATACATTATATATACCGTACATACTAATATTTCAATAAAGAGACAAAATATGTTGATAGAGCTTAGGGGGGGGGGCAAGGGGTGACGACAATGTGTCACGCAACATATTTTTACATTCGAAGAAATCACGCGAATGCACAAACCACTACCAATGGCAAAATTAACATGATATAAAATACGTACTTTGCCCCCCCCCCAGTCGAACAAAAATTCGACTCCCGTAACACTCCCCCCACGATAGTCGAACATCGAAAAATTTTCCAGCAAAAAGACACGTCAGCCCCTCACTCAACTTAACCCTAACTACATACGCTACTGCATATATATACATATACATTATATATATTATATATACATTATATAACATATACAATTTGCCCCCCCCTCCTCTCCAGATAAAAAATATACAGCCCCCCCCCCCCATCGGTAATAGTAACTCAAGCAGAAATACACATTTTTTATTTAAACCATTTTTCAATACTCTTCTACAATATATTTATACACTATTCCATGCAAAAACCAAAAATTTGCCCCAACCCGACATAAATGTACCCCAAACATCAATCTAAACATAAAAAAATTAACCTTTATATTGACTATAAAACTAAGCCTTAAACTAAGTCCAAGCCTAAATTCAGCCTTCACTATCACATAAAAAATCATTAGCTAAGCCAAATTTCAGACCAAAAAATTCACACATGAGTAACAACAACCATTAACACCTTAAATTAAAATTTATGTCGCAAGTGTTATTATTGCTGTTAAATCATTATTATCCAATACCACCTTTATCTACATCATTTGAAAACACTTACAAAATAAAAATATGAAAATCAAAAATAAAAAAATTACACTCATTCTTCATATTCATATTACTTAATTCAACATTACCTTAATCCTTTACCTGACAATGAGAACTGTGATTCCCACTCAATTCGGACGGGCGTAGTGACAACATGTTTAATGCGTGCTATCGATCGGCAATGGGAACTAAGATTCCCATGCATGATGAACACATTTTTACTACGCATTCTCGATTTGCACCACTTAGCAAAGGCTTGGCTTAATGTGCGCAATTCGGTTCATTAAGGCCGATTCACACGGTGCATTTTTTGCCGCTGCGATTTTGACGCAAAACGCAAGCCGCAGGGTCAATTTCCGACCAAAAAATTCACACATGAGTAACAACAACCATTAACACCTTAAATTAAAATTTATGTCGCAAGTGTTATTATTGCTGTTAAATCATTATTATCCAATACCACCTTTATCTACATCATTTGAAAACACTTACAAAATAAAAATATGAAAAAAATAAAAAAATTACACTCATTCTTCATATTCATATTACTTAATTCAACATTACCTTAATCCTTTACCTGACAATGAGAACTGTGATTCCCACTCAATTCGGACGGGCGTAGTGACAACATGTTTAATGCGTGCTATCGATCGGCAATGGGAACTAAGATTCCCATACATGATGAACACATTTTTACTACGCATTCTCGATTTGCACCACTTAGCAAAGGCTTGGCTTGATGTGCGCAATTCGGTTCATTAAGGCCGATTCACACGGTGCATTTTTTGCCGCTGCGATTTTGACGCAAAACGCAAGCCGCAGGGTGTCGCAAGCGAAACGCACCGTCTGAACAAACTTTGCGGCCGTAGTACGTCTCGCAGGTCAGTTTGCTGCGTCTTTACTGTTAAGGTGGCTCACGGTTGCTTCACACCCCCCCCCCCCGGTCACAGACCCCTCCCTTTGCGAAATCCTGGATACGCCACTGATCGCAGCGTGTGAATCGGCCTTCATCACAAAACGTTACTTGAAGGACTGTATGCTATATGCTTTATACTTAAAAATGAACAATGAATCTTAATGCTAAATTACAATCTATTCAATAACTAGAAAACGTAATGTATTCATACAACTTATCACCACAATTTATAACCACTTAGCCAATGTGACCAAGTAACCATTGGATTAAGTCTAAGTCATTAGTCTATTCGATTTCTAATCTACAGGTTGAAGGATCTAATCATAGCTACTCCTTTATACTTAGTCTATTTGAGCAAGAGATTAAGGCCACATTGCTCCTGCCAACCCAGCAGTCCATCCTCAACTGCTCAGGAAATTAACATGGGAACGTAACAGAGTTCCAGGTAGGACATTATGCCATATCGAAGACAGAGTGAATAAATTTAGCTACCCATTCATTATTATTATTATTGAATTGCATTAATTTTTACTGAGAAACAGTCGTTCGTCATCATTATTAATTTTCAACTCTACCGACTATGACCTAGGTAATATAAGTATAAAACTTCTTATTAATTGTCTAGCGGCATACCACATGAATTCGTTCTAAGTTCATAACTTTAAACAAAAATTTACTGTACAAAATATACATTTTACATACAAACACAATATATTTCAATTTAGCCTTTCACCAAACAAACAATCACATTCTTCTCATCATAATCTTCGTTAGCGCATCTAAAACAATGGATAAATGGATAAAATGGATCCTAGGTAAAAATGGACCTCGGATTCGTGTTCAGGGGTCCAAATTACCCTTAGAAACATCAAAATCTCAATTTCGAAAATTTGACCCCCGAGGACCCTCTGGAGTCCTGGACCCCCTAGGGGGGGTACACTAAGGGGGTTATAGGGGGTCCAGGAGGGTCCTAGGTAAAAATGGACCTCGGATTCGTCTTCAGGGGTCCAAATTACCCTTAGAAACATCAAAATCTCAATTTCGAAAATTTGACCCCCGAGGACCCTCTGGAGTCCTGGACCCCCTAGGGGGGGTACACTAAGGGGGTTATAGGGGGGTCCAGGAGGGTCCTAGGTAAAAATGGACCTCGGATTCGTCTTCAGGGGTCCAAATTACCCTTAGAAACATCAAAATCTCAATTTCGAAAATTTGACCCCCGAGGACCCTCTGGAGTCCTGGACCCCCTAGGGGGGGTACACTAAGGGGGTTATAGGGGGGTCCAGGAGGGTCCTAGGTAAAAATAGACCTCGGATTCGTCTTCAGGGGTCCAAATTACCCTTAGAAACATCAAAATCTCAATTTCGAAAATTTGACCCCCGACGACCCTCTGGAGTCCTGGACCCCCTAGGGGGGGTACACTAAGGGGGTTATAGGGGGGTCCAGGAGGGTCCTAGGTAAAAATGGACCTCGGATTCGTCTTCAGGGGTCCAAATTACCCTTAGAAACATCAAAATCTCAATTTCGAAAATTTGACCCCCGAGGACCCTCTGGAGTCCTGGACCCCCTAGGGGGGGTACACTAAGGGGGTTATAGGGGGGTCCAGGAGGGTCCTAGGTAAAAATAGACCTCGGATTCGTCTTCAGGGGTCCAAATTACCCTTAGAAACATCAAAATCTCAATTTCGAAAATTTGACCCCCGACGACCCTCTGGAGTCCTGGACCCCCAGGGGGGGTACCCTAAGGGGGTCATAGGGGGGTCCAGGAGGGTCCTAGCTAAAAATGAACCTCGGATTCGTGTTCAGGGGTCCAAATTACCCATGGAGACAAGTTTTTTTCCAAATCCCTGAAAAAAAAATTTTCAAGTTCACAAGGGTCCCCCCTTCTTGTTTTTCAAAAACCTCATTTTTTGAGGGTCACGTGACTCAGCCCCCCGTGAGGTCAGGGGCTCACCAAGGTGGGGGGCACAAGTACTCGTGGAGGGGACCCCACCACCAAAGTTTGGGACCAATCCGGCCAGGGGGGGCTGAGAAAAACGAGTCACAAAATTTTGAGGACAATAATAACAATAACAATAACAATAACAATAATAATAATAACAATAACGACACGGACACGACAAATATAAGGGGTTGCCCATTGCTGCTTCGCGGCTAGTCGGCAACCCAACAACAACAACAATAACAACAATAACGACACGGACACGACAAATATAAGGGGTTGCCCGCTTTTTGCTTCGCAAATTGTCGGCAACCCAACAACAACAACAGGATTATAAATACAATGGGTTGCACCCCTGCTTCGCGGGGGGTCGGCAACCCAAAAAGTCAGCACCTCCATGTACATCTGTTCTAGTAGTGTGCAAAGTTTCATTCGGATCGGTTTTCGCAGCCGACAGTAATCTTAAAAAAACCCTGTCGCACAATTTCATAAACCTGAAGTTTGCGTACACGTACGTATTTTTAAAAAATAGAACTTTTTAGTACTAAAATCCATTAAGAAAAGTTTCAGAAGCCAAAAAGTAGCTAACGAAAAATTGATTTGAAAAATAGCGTATTTTAGTCAATGCTGTTCTACGTATTTTGGAATTTTTTTCAGAAAGGTTTGCCCACATATACCACTTTTTGAAAAGTTCAGCTAGCAATTCAATACATAAATTGGTTTTAAAAAGTACTAAAAGCCATATAGAACTAGAGCGAAGGGATACAATATAAAGACTTTCCCCACTGAAAAATTGGTAAAAATTTCAAACTGACCAAAATTTGACGTTTGACATCAAAAGTTAGTTTAATTTGAAGAATTTTTTTTGTGATTTATTAATAAAGTTGTTTGAAAAATTTTCAAACTCAAATTCGGTTCTTCAGAGCGCCACCTTAAAGGGGCGCTCCGGGAATCTAGAATTTGGCCATATTATTTGAAAACAGCAAAAATGACCTGTCAATCTTGAAGAAAGTTGTCAGAATGCTATTTCCAATGTTTTGACGCGTATATCTCCAAGACAAAAAATTTGGAAAAAATTAGACAATTTACTGACTTTATTCAACTTTCAAACAAACTCAGCAAGTAAACCAGTGCATCAACAATTTTCGAGGTTTGGCAAACCTTCGATGCCGATTTAAAATTGGCCTTAATTTAAAATTGAAACAATTTTATTGCGTTTTGTGCAAAAAATTCACAAAAAATCACTGTTTTAAAAGCATCAGACTAAAATAAAGGTAGTGTGAATACAAAACGAATTTTTCTATTACAAATTACCGGTACGGTGTTTTTCTCCAAGTTTTTGCACAACAATAGCCTTTAGTTCTGCGCAGTTGAAAAATTTTTTCTTTTTTAAAATTTACTCTAGAAATTTTTTTAAACGATTTTTACTGCTCAGAGCTCGACTTTGAACACACGTAATGGCAATTTTTTTCAAAACCCAGTAGGATTGCTTAAAACCAAAATAACGTTCAACTAGAGAAGCACAAAAGCTACACGGCACACGCTGATATATAACTTATGATTATACATAAAGTTTGAGCAGAGTTATCGTTTGCCGAAAATTTGCTCACGTTCAGTGTTCTGATAGTTTGACATGATCACGTGATCTGAAACTTTGCCGCAAGCATTCTTTTGTACCATACTACGCATTTGTATGGTAAAGTTTTACTTTTAGTAACGTTTTTCATAAGTTCTCAGGTAACCCCCGATTCCCGGAGCGCCCCATTAAGGTAGTAGTGTCGCCAAAGCAATTTTGCTCATACGTTGCAAAAATAGAGCTTTTTGCCTTGAAATCGTACGTTCGCTGAGAAACTAGTCCAATGCTATACTGTGTTAAATAATTATTGCCAGACACTAGACTACCGATATCTACCAATATCTTGAACCAATCATCATTTGTAAGCCAGACATCACACAATAGGGACATAAAAGGTCAAAAAATCAAGCCACTTATCAGATTGGCCAACTTGTGAAGTGCAAACGTGTCGACGCACTATTTTTTGCCACAACTAAGAAAAATGAAAAATGAATGTACGTTTTTCTTTTGATTTTAAAATAATCGTCTATATTTTTCACTATTGGTCATTACTGATGTTACGACTTTACAGTTTACGCATTTAATTCCCAGTTCAAATGAGTATTACTCCACATCCACAACAGCTCTTTGCGCTAAATTTTTTGTGCATAAATTACAACGTATGTGCTATCAGTTTATGCAAACAAACTAAACCAAAAAATTGTAAAATGAGACGAAAATATGAAATGTGGATAGGTTTTCAAACGTCATTTTTCCGACTTCGCGACTTCACTGCTAACTGTATGGTGCTTCAATTTTACTGAAACTTGACAAAAATGTTTGCCGTAGCTCCATAAAGATAACTTTGCCGTAAAAATGAAAGCTCAATGTAAACTCGGCCTACCACTAACTTAAGGCTGTGTTTACATTGAGCTTTTTTTTGCCATTTCCGGCTTTTTTTCAGCTGCTCGAGCAGCTGCAAAAAAGCCGGAAACGGCGAAAAAAAGCTGGAGCAGCTAAAAAAAGCTGTAACTGCAGCGTTGTCATGACAACGGAGCAGCTAGTCTATAGTGACTGCCATACTTATCCGCATTTTTTCAGCTGCTCCAGCTTTTTTCCAGCTGCTCCAGCTTTTTTCCAGCTGCTCGAGCAGCTGAAAAAAAGCTGCAGTTTTTTTCAGCTGCTCGAGCAGTTGAAAAATACTCAATGTAAACACGGCCTTAAGGCCGATTCACACGCTGCGATTTTACTGCGATTTTGTCGCAGCGTTTTTGTCGCTGCGGCAAAACGCAGCTTGCCGCACGCAAAACGCAATGTCTGAACAGACGCAGCGTTTTCAGTGCGGAATGCCTGCGTCTTGATTTTGCCGCAGCGTTTTCAACGCCAGACTGCTATTCGACCTGCGATTTCATTGCGTTTTGATGCTGCGGACGTGTTGGCATAAACAAATTTCGCGGACCAATTTGTCATTTTTTTGAAACAGTAAAGACGCAGCAAACTGACCTGCGAGACGCACCAAGGCCGCAAAGCTTGTTCAGACGGTGCGTTTCGCTTGCGACACCCTGCGGCTTGCGTTTTGCGTCAAAATCCCAGCGGCAAAAACGCACCGTGTGAATCGGCCTTTAGTGTTAGTAAGTGAATACGGGCCTCTTAATTTTCTGCAAATTTCTTGTTCATCGAGCTTTAAAGTTTAATGTTTTCAAATTAAAATAAAAGTTAAACAAGTATTTAAATAAGAAAAGCGCATTTGCTGATTTCTAATTTCATAAGTTTAAAAGTATTGAGGAAAATTTGTGGTTATTTAGTAGCTAGAAATTGGCTTTGTGCGCTATGAAATTTTACCTGCTACCGTTTCATTAATATATTTTATTCATCGTTTTGGTACGTGCGTCTTATTCCTGTGCATAAGCAACTACAATCTCGTTACAGAGGCATAAAGCAGGGCCGACAGGTATTTTTGGGGCTAGAGATCAGATTGGGGGCTTGACTGACGATGGGGGTTCTATATTTTTATTAAAAGATGGGGTAGGAAGCGAAGGTTAAATGCAGTTGGGGGGGGGGGAATACTGGACCTATTTTTTTGAGTAGAGCACCTTGGGGGAAGCATTTTTGCTTCAAGAAGCCCTATTTGATTTTTTAGATTTTCTGAGATATTACCCCCCGAAATCTGAACCCTCAGTGAGGGACGTTTTCGCAATTTTTTTCCGAAGCCCTTGTTTTTTCCGTTCTAATCTTGTCTAAATGGAGTCAGATTATTGTTTACAATTTTTTAGAATCAAAACAAAGGCTCTTTGACTGGGTTCTAGCCGAAAAAATGGCCAAATTCGTCAGTAACGTCCAATTTTTGACCAAATTCAAACTTGGCCTTAATTTAGGCTTGGGCTTAGGCTTAGTATGGGGTAGGCTTAGGCTTAGTATGAAGCTTAGGCTTAGGCTTAGGCTTAGGCTCAGGCCTAGGCAATAAAAAATTGAAATTTTCAGAAAAAATCCTGCCAGCTTAGCCTAGAGAATCCTGCCAACTGAGCCTAGACAATGCCTTAAAACATAACGCACTCAAAACTATCCAAAAACAAATATTATAGCCATTTTTGGCTTCGAACTTTGGCCTACGTTCACTTCCAAAAACACTGAAAATGCAATTTTCAAAGGGTCATAGCTCAAAAAATCCTAACTTAAGGATAGGGGTTCTATTACAAAAAATGCTTCCCTCAAGGTGCTCTACTCCAAAAAATAGGTCCGCTATTTCCCCCCCCCCAACTGCACTTTATCCGGAAGCGATTTATGGGCAAAAATAATGGATCAAGTGCAGTTGGGGGGGGAATAGCGGACCTATTTTTTGGAGTAGAGCACCTTGAGGGAAGCATTTTTTGTAATAGAACCCCTATCCACAAATTTAGATTTTCTGAGCTATGACCCCTTGAATTTGAAAATTACATTTTCAGTGTTTTTGGAAGTGCACGTAGGCCAAAGTTCGAAGCCAAAAATGGCTATAATCTTTGTTTTTGGATAGTTTTGAGTCCGTTATGATGTTTTAAGGGGTGCAGGTTCGGCGGGGGGGGGGGGAATTCAAACGCATATTTTTTCAATGTAAAAACACGTTTTTATAGGTTTTCGGTCGCGCTGAGTTCATTTTTAGCACTTTCCAAGCAAAAAAACGTAGATTTACTGCTTTTCGAAAAAATTCAAAATTTGTCGAAAATCATCATTTTTTGACATTCAGGGGCTAATATTTTCGAAAATTTTCACCGATACAGTCGTAATATCAGTCTGAAGTTTAATCATCATAACGTAACTTATAATAATATATTTAATTCAGCTTTGTTTCCAAAATATTCTGCTCATTTATACCAAAAAATGTTAATTTTTTTAAACTTATTTAATAGGCGAACTATGCATCGTTAAACTGAGCTCACATATCAATTGTTATTGTTTCTTTTTGCATAGACAATAAATTAACTACATTTTCCGACACAAAATAGCATTTTTAGTTAAAAGGAGCAATTTTTAATAATGAAGAATACCATAAAATACGAATTCAAAACGTCACTGCTGCTCAGCATCACGCTGGCGCTGACAGCCAATTTCGGTTCAAAAGCGCAGCTTTGTTTATGATTCCACAGTAGCAAATATCCTTTTATTTGATGCAAGCAACTAAGACTAAGCCTTTCCTAACCCAAATACTAAGCCTGAGCCTAAGCACTAAGCCTCAGCCTAAGCCTAAGCACTAAGCCTCAGCCTAAGCCTAAGCACTAAGCCTAAGCCTAAGCATTAAGCCTCAGCCTAAGCACTAAGCCTAAGCCTAAGGCCTAAATTTAAGAAAAAACCTACTAAGAAACATCAGGAATAACTTTACCGCACTAAAAAACCCCAACTAGCTTCATATTTTGAAAAACTTTGTGGTTATAGCCCGGAATTCGTACTAAACCTTACGTGCGCTGTAACGCTTCAATCAGCCTGATCCTGGTAGCTTCAGAAAAAGTTTTGTAACTTTTCAAAGCCTGAACCGATTTGGCCTAAATTTAAGGCTAAGCCTAAGCCTGATACTAAGTCTAAGCCTAAGCCCAATACTAAGCCTAAGCCCAAGCCTAAATTAAGGCCAAGTTTGAATTTGGTCAAAAATTGGTTGTTTCTGGTAAATTGGTCATTTTTTCGGGAGGAACCCTGTCATAGAGCCTTTGTTTTGATTCTAAAAGATTGTAAACAATAATCTGACGCCATTTAGACTCGATTAGAACCGAAAAAACAAGGGCTTCGGAAAAAATTGCAAAAACGTCCCTCACTGAGGGTTCAGATTTCGGGAGGTCGTGTCTCAGAAAATCCAAAAAATGAAATAGGGGTTCTTGACAGTAGCGTACCCAGGATTTCGCGAAGGGGGGGGGGCTGAGCTGATGGTCGACGACGGGGGGGGGTGGGGGGGGGGGTGTGAAACGCAGGGTCCGAAACGCACACGCAGTCTGAGGCAGTCTGCAGAAGGTTTACCTTTTTAGAATTTTTAAACTGATTGCACTGATATTGAAAAAAGTTTTACGCAACATGTTGTGCAATCATAGTGGCTGCAGGGGTCTGGGGGCGGCAGCCCCCAGAACCTGGAGCTTTTTTAGAATTTTGAAATAAAATTTGCATTGAAAAACCGATTCTAAGCAACACTTGTAGTGAAACCATAGTGGTTGCAGGGATCTGGGGGCGGCAGCCCCCAGAAGCTGGAGCTTTTTTAGAATTTTGAAATAAAATTTGCATTGAAAAACCGATTCTAAGCAACACTTGTCGTGAAACCATAGTGGTTGCAGGGGTCTGGGGGCGGCAACCCCCAGAAGCTGGAGCTTTTTTAGAATTTTGAAATAAAATTTGCATTGAAAAACCAATTCTAAGCAACACTTGTCGCGAAATCATAGAGGTTGCAGAGGTCTGGGGGCGGCTGCCCCCAAAAAAAATTCGAGAATTTTTTATTTTTAGGCAAATTCAGTGAATTGGAGACGTATCGGAAAATTTTTTCGGCCGGGCCATAAAAACTAAATGGGGAAAACAACCTTGTTTAAAAATTTTCTGAACATTGAATACCCCCAGCGAGATGACACAACAAAGCGAAGTAAAGTCAGCGCGGTGGTTCAGGATAAAATTTTTTCGGTTTTGACGACAAATTTCATCAATTTACGCCTATTTTTGTTATGCGGCTCCAAAAATGTTTCCTTTGCTCTGGGCAAAAGGTGGGTATATGTATCCCCTGTCCGCCTCCGCTCACGAACGTCTAAGGACAGCCCTCGTCAACTAACTTGAAATGACTATAACTTTGTAAATACTTGTTCGATTGTGGTATTTTTACATTCATCGTGTTGAGAGTCACATTTTGTTATGTGAGCGCTATCGTTGTTACTAAATCGGTTTTAATAAAATTGCTAATATTTCAAACTTTTAACTTATTTAGATGAAAAAATCACCAAAAATTGGCGCATGGGGGACTACAAAACCTGAAAAATACGTTGTAGACAGGAAAAAAATTAAGAAAAACCATGGGTGACCTGGCATATTTTTAGGCAAAAATTTTTTTGGGGGGGGGGGGGGGGCGCGATGGGGGGGGCAGCCCCCCCCATGGATGGGGGGGGGGCGTCGACCAAAAAGGGGGGGGGGCGCACCAATTTAAAGATAAAACACTATTTTTATAAGAAAAAATGGTTATTATACACTAAATGTTACGTTTTCATAGGTTATTATAGCTACGCTAATACTAAATTTAGCCAAAAAGGACTCAAAAACCCGACGAACACGACATTGCTACAGCTAAAAATTCGCTAAAACGTCCTTTCGGAAAAAATTTTGGGCTATGGGGGGGGGCACCCCATCTGAAATGGGGGGGGGGGGAAAAAATGGGGGGGGGGGGGGCCCCGGACCAAATGGGGGGGGCGCCCCCCCCCCAGCCCCCCCCCCACTAAAAATATGCCAGGGCTGTCCTTAGACGTTCGTCCTCCACTCCACCCACCGCACGGTTTTGATTTAAGAGCCATGCAAAATATATAACTAACTAAATATATACCATTAATAGTTGTCAGCATTACTCATTATTAATACACCATAGCAGATATATATATATGTCATGCATACATATATATGTACATTAGAGCCGTAATGAATTAGGGGCCAGATCCCCTCGAAAGAAAATTTTGGAAAATTTTTGAAATTTCAGGGTAATTTTAGTCAATTGGGGACATGCCGGAAAATTTTTTTCAGCGGTGTTATAAAACCAAAGGGGGACCAGAGAAAAAAAGTAAGAAAAGGGGGGGGGGCTGAAATCGCGAAGGGAGGGGGCTAAAATCGCGAAGGGGGGCTGATGTCCCCCTAGCGCCCCCCCCTGGGTTCGCCACTGGTTCTTGAAGCAAAAATGCTTCCGCCAAGGTGCTCTACTCAAAAAAATGGGTCCACTATTTCACCCCCCCCAACTGCATTTAACCCAAAATAATTCCCCCCCCCCCGCCGAACCTTGACCGCACCCCTCACCCCCAGTAGACGAAATCAGAAAAATTTCGCTACGTCAGAAAAATAGCTTCCTACGGCACACTACCGCTGCAAATAACTAAAACAAGATTAAAATCCCTTTCAAGGCATGGGGGAACGTGGAAAATCTGAAAACTTTCAAGATGTGAAATTTTACTGCTTTCACATCTTCGGTAGAATTCAAGTCTTTTCGTTCAGAGTCGGATATTTATAGTAACATCTACTATACGGCGAAGGAGGGAGTCAGAATTATAATGTTACTTTATAGTAACCCTAAAATATCAACTTTTTTGTTTTAGGTCTGCCGTTATGACAATACAAAATGATATAGATGAGGCAATAGTCGAGGATTCGAGTATTTTACGCACCGATTTCCGCAGAAAAGTCAGTTTTCACAGCATGAATAGTATATAGATGTGGTATTCAAGCCTATGACATATTGACATGCTTTTACCCTTACATGAAATACAAAAATTAAAAACGCGTCGGTAGTCTTGCAAGGAAAAAGAAGTACCAATCAGTAGCATAAGCTGAAATTTTATGCGGAGAAAAATCGATGTATATGTGACCGGCTACAGCATCACGTACGGACTTTACTGTTAATGTTACCTACCGGTCCTGCAGGTTCTCGTGATAGAATTATTATTCAATGTGGACGACAGACATAGACGACCTAACTGAATAGATTCTCCAAGAGCTTAACGAATAGTAGCAAGTCAACACGACTATATGCTTGGTCCCTAGTACTCAGGTAAAGGAGCCTTAAGGACACTGAACAACCAAATTCAAAGGTTTTAGGTTTATTATACTAACTTACATAGCAGCGATCAAGCATAGTCAAGGTAACACTCAAGTTCAAAGCAAGCACACGACAACAGAATATGACATACCTGCACAGTAACACAATAATTCCACAGAAAGTTAGGGCGCGGCACAAACTACCGGTTCGTTACTTTCAACGGCTTAAGAAGCTGGTGATCCCACCTAGCTTGCACAACGGTTACCGGCTCGATACTTCTGACTGCGCACCGCGCAATAAAATAATAAAGCTGGCGTCCCGCCTAGCTTGCACAAAGTCGCACACCGTGCGAGAAATGGCGTAACACGCCGAACTTGAAACTAATAGCGCACCGCGCTCAACCTGCAGGCGTACCACGCCAAAGCGAAAAGCACAACTGGTTGCATCCGCTAGCTGCAGACTGTTTTAAGCCTTACCGTTACTCATGATGACGTAAATAGTGACATTTCAATAAAATTCCAATGTAAGATTTTACCTAACATTAGTAATTTCAGGCGGCTAGGAATGCATCAACAACCGCAGTTAGAACGCAGGGGGAAAGACATTTGGAGAGGGCGAACCGCTAAAAGCCACTTACTGTAGTATGTATGTACGTAATAATGCACTACGCAATTAGTATTATATAATTACTGCTACATTCTTTTGTGAGTTGCATTTCATTTCGTAATTTTCATCAGAACAATAACTTATAGAGCACTAGTATTGCTATTGTATTATCCTGTAAATAAATGAATGCGTATAAATGTGGCATGCGGTGTGTGT
Organism: Trissonchulus sp. WLG1_4; assembly: GCA_030248245.1. Taxonomy (NCBI): domain Eukaryota; kingdom Metazoa; phylum Nematoda; class Enoplea; order Enoplida; family Ironidae; genus Trissonchulus; species Trissonchulus sp. WLG1_4. The sequence goes on from JASANF010013448.1 coordinate 17,396, forward strand.
GTGTGTGTGTGTGTGTGTGTGTGTGTGTGTGTGTGTGTTGGCCCCGTCAAAACAAAGGCCAACGTTACGTAGGCTAAGAGTAAGACGCTAGGCTAGGTGAGTTACGTAGAAATCGTGACCTTAGCGTCGTAGCTGGTCACATATATATCATCACAGTTTAACACGGGGGGGGTGGGGGTCTGGGGGGGGGGTCCGCGACTCCCCCACATTTTTGATTCTGGTACAAGAACAAGGGCAAGCAAAATTAGAGCCACGGTACAAGGGCAAGCTAATTTTTTATAAAATTTGTTTTTAAATAGGGAGTTTTGGACAAATTCATGCAATTTTAACTAAATTTTGGTCAAAATTTTCAAAAATTGTCAAATTTTAAAATATATAAAATAGGTATTTTGCAGGGTTCGCAAGTCTCGGGTTTGCAACCGAGACCCAGACCGAGACCAGGCAACCGAGACCACCCAAACGAGACCTACGAGACCGAGACCAGCCTTTGGGGGACCTTTTTTCAAGTTTCAATTTTAAGAATTTGAGATACTTTGAAACGTAAAAATTTAAGTTACAAAAAAGTGACCATTAGGTTAGGTTGTGTTGTATGAGTGTGTATGACTTGCAAAGTTGCGAGAAACTTAACATTATAACGACCGGATGCATGAGAGTAGGTTAGGGATGGAAGTCTCGGTTTTTTTTCCGAGACCGAGACCACGAAACCGAGACTACCGAGACCGAGACCAAATTCCGAGACCGCCAAAACCGAGACTTTGGGTCATTTTTTGCCATTTTTTCACCTATTTGTTTGATGACTTATTACAAGTTTTTAGGTAAACTTGCAAGACCATTGTCAGACACCTTATGTATATATAACTAACAGCAACATCACGGCAATGTTGGTTACGTTCCTGGTTATTTCCTCCTTTTGTGTGGATGTGGGGCCGTGTCTACTTAAATACTGTGAAATTTTGACCTCTGTCCCAAAGCAGACGCAATTTGTCCTTGGTCACGCCAGAAAATAGCAATTTCAGACACTGTTTGGCTGAATTTAGTTAAAAATCGCTCAGCTTGTATTGGAGTTACCAATGTTCTGCTAAAATATACACCCAAGATAAAAAGGGTTTTTAGCTCAAAAATTAGACCTGCGCGTCGTGACGCTCTTTCATTCTTTGCCTCCGGCGTGACACCCCTTTAAATTGTGCCCCCTCAAACCCCTGGGACTAAATTTTAGTTGGGAGTAGAGTCTTCCTTTTTCATCTACCGAACTACATGTGTCACCCTCACCGCATAATTTTGAGTAGTGCGTCTAGTTGAACTTTCACAGATTTATTTTTGATTTTTTGCTAAACTCATATATACTAATTGGAAATTAAGCCGGGTTTACACGAAGCAATTTTCACGCAACTAGGTTTTCACGCAATTTTCAAGCACACTGTTACACGAAGCAATTTTCACGCAATGAGCCCGCAATTTTCAAGCAACTAGTTGCGTGCAATTTTCACGCAACTACCAATCAAAATACAGTATTTTGAACGCCCGCTCAAACTTGAAGGCTCAGATTTTGCTTATTTTTTTAAAAAAACTATAAAATTTTTAATTATTAGGTCGACGTCGGTCAGTTGGACGCGTATCGAATAATTTTTCCGCCCCGGACCATAAAAACCAAAAGGTGACCCTTACGTAAAATTTCAGTCGAAAAAAATTTCGGGCCCCATTCCCCCCCTGGCTACGCCCTTGTAGATGCGTGTGCGTTAGTAAAAAAACAACAGGCGCATTGGAATGTATGTATATTTTTGTTGTTCTACCGAACTGTGCTCTCAGCTATCCACGTGACTACCAGCCGAAATTTGATTGGTAGTTGCGTGAAAATTGCTTGGCGCAGTTGCGCAGAGATCGACTGCTAAATTTTAGTTGCGTGAAAATTGCTTGAAAATTACGTGAAAATTGCTTCAAATTTTGCTTGTTTACACGAAGCAATTTTCACGCAACTGAAGTTGCTTGAAAATTGCGTGAAAAAAATTGCGTGGAAATTGCGTGAAAATTGCTTCGTGTAAACCCGGCTTTACAGTTAAGTATGTGAAGTCACCGATTGGCATAACAAAGTTGACCAGCCAAACACTAAAGATTAAAGAATAAAATATAATAATAATCACACAGACAAACTTGAAACATAATATGAAAAAAATAAGAAACCTAATCACAAACATGCATTTTTGTGTGTGTACTGTGTTTACTGATAAACTAAAGAACCATGGTAAAGTTTTCGGAAAAAAATCGACAGAATCTCACTGTTTGATGTGAAATTTTGGTGAAATAAAAACTTCCGAAAAAAATTTTCTGCCAAAAATATAAACCAAAGGGGGGACCACAGGAAAATTTTTCACAGATTTGAAAAACCGAGACCGGGTACAAACCGAGACTTTTCGACTACCGAGACCGAGACCGAGACCGAGACTGGGCTAGTCTCGGGTTTTGACCGAGACCGAGACCGAGACCGAGACTTCCATCCCTAGAGTAGGTGATTGATGGTGGCAATACATAGGATTTTTTTCCCGCTATTCTCTCAACTTTTGCCATTTTGAAAAGTTCCGCACACTGCTTTCGCATGCCACAGGGCGTTTTATAGTGCATTGCATGTGCATATATATAGTGGCACTTTGGCAGTCTGACTCTGGTGCCAGTGTAGAATCGTTTGTGCTGGTGCAGTGTTGCTATCAGAAGTTCTGATAGGGGCATCATCACGGACCAGAAAAGTTTCTCCCACTGACACATTTATATGGGGGGAAGGTTTCATGCCCCAACCACTTCATAGCCCAAAGAGCATTTGATTGCGCCTAGGTTTTTTCAGATACTTAATGTTTTGACATGCGTTTAAAGGTTGGGGCTCAAGAAATTCAATTAAACTGCCACCCAATTCGCGCTTAGTCAAGTTGCAGAAACTTGCAAATTTTTAATTACAAATCAACTACGAACTTATTTGCACTATTTGGTAAATGATGGGCAGTATTTTTGTAAACTGTTTAACATATGTATGCTTGAGAGGTTCCACATACAATAATGCAACATCGCTAAGTCAGATAACCCGTTCTAGCTCAAACTTTAATTAAAAAAATCTATACAGTTTGTTATACATAGTTTTAACTTGAAGTTAGCCAAAGTTTGCTAGTGAACTGATATGCTTTAGCAGTAGACAGTTTTGACCATTTCATGCTTGGGATTCTGTAAAAAAATCTTCGTGATTTTGGAAAATTTTGAAAACTTCAAGTCTCATCTGAAATACCGAGACCACCCTATGGCAGGTCTCAGTTTTCCTAACGAAACCGAGACCGAGACCAGCCTAGTCTCGGGTTTTTTACGAGACCGAGACCGAGACTGCCAGCCAACCCTGGTATTTTGGCCACAATTTTAAAAAAAATCGGTAATGTTTCGCTAAAACACGGTCATTTTTTGTCTGACTTGGTACAAGGGTTAAAGGGTAGTCAAAATGTCGGTACAGGACCCCCCCAGATTAGACCCCCATGTTAATGTATGTATATCATGTGCTGTGCCACGCTTAAGAGGTAGACGATTAGCGAACGACCGTAGGTAAAAGTTTGCCGGAGCCGGATATAAAATGCCGGAGCCGGAGGCAGTGTTTTGTAAAAAATTTCAATTAGTATGTTGACCATTTTTGACCAAATTTTTTGCATTTTTTTTCGAAACAGCATTCTTCAATTTATCAACAGTCCCGCCCCATTTCTATTCAAATGTCTTTACACACCTATCCAAGTTGGCCACTGGTCATTGAGATCTCACAGTTTTTCATCAACATTCATAAGTCAAAAATTTTGTCAAACTGACCAGTATGTCATTCTGATGCCAAAGGTGTAGTCAGGAGGTGGTTCAGAGGGTCCGTCTGAGCCCCCCTTTTAGTCGAACCTTAGGAAATTGTCAGCAAGGGTATATAATCCCCAAAAAGTAGATAAATTTGGAAATGATTGCACTTTGTACTTGTAGAAGATACACTGCTGTTAATGTATGGGGGTACCGGCTACCGCCCCCGGCCCCGACTCCTGTCATCTACGCTTGTATCAGCGGCGTAGCCAGGAAAGAATTTTGGGCGAATGACTTTTCGATTTTGTTGTAATAGGTTTAAAATGAAGTTTTCGCTATTTTAACAGAAAAATTTGCGAAATAGCAGCGCATACAAATTGTGCAAACATTGCACTAATTTTGACCTGCAAAAAACATCAAAGCTAAATGTCGAATGCAAACTAAGTTACGTAGCTGCAAGGATGCAGGCGGCAACTTCCAAAAAGAAAGTTTAATTTTAAGCCAAATTTGGTTATATAATTGGAGACGTATCAGAAACTTTTTCCTACAAGGAAATTGAAATTAAAGAGTGGAACGTAATGGTATAAAATATAAATACGTAGTGGTAGAGAGGGGTGGTCGCCTACATTAGCAACCGGCAATAATTTATATATAAGCATTGTAATCGACTAATCGCTTCGTTAACCTTGTCTTTTTTCTCAAAAATTTGAACTTTTTGTCAAAGTTTCAACAATGAAAAATTCTCCGGCTCCTGCACTTTTTTTGCCGGAGCCGGAGGCTCAAATCTGGCCGAAGTCGGAGCCGGAGCCTGAGCCTCCGGTCATCGCTTAGACGATCCTCATTCTCGAGTATGCTTCTTCCCTTATCCAACATATTTTTATTCTATTTTTAGGCCAGAGTGTTGTCCGACTCGGAATCAGATGCAGATCCTCATCAACCAACTTGCAGCGCTGTCGAAACAGGTTTGCTAATAGTTTTATTGTATACGTAATTACGTAGTACGTATAGTGGTGCGGGGAAAAAACCCTAATTTCAACTTTTCGGGTCCTCCTGCGCTCCACATAAATCGGATCTATTAATGCTCGCGGCTGTTATAACGGCCATCTTTCGCCTAACTGTTGCACTAATAAAATGGATTCTAACTACACACGTTTCTGAGTAATAAGCCTCGAAACGTCCGGGGAAAAAACCCTATGCGGGGAAAAAACCCTACCACTTTTTTCCGCTGTTCTATTACCAGTGAGTATAAACTCAATTCCATCGTGTTCTACAACTCTACCACTGTACTAAACGGACTTAACATGCACGCTTAACATTAGCGTTCATAGTTAAGTCCGTTTAGTCTGATTAAAAACCAGCGCGCTAAAAGTTAAGTCCGTTTAATCCGGAGGTTTTGGAATGGAATTTTTATGCTTAATTTTTAAATCGTTTAGTCCGATTATAATTAAACCTTTAATCCGGTAAAGGAATAGGCCCTAAGACGGTGGCCAACCGCCGCCCGCGTCTACCATTCTTGGATTTAGGTGGTACGCAGCAGCTAAAGCCTAAATATTCCAAAAAATGCAAAATTTTTGGTGAAACATCACCAAAACAGGTTTCGTACGGGGTGCCGGGATATGGGCCAAAACGACAAAAAACGACGTTTTGTGGCCGAATAAACGGTTTCAATGAAGTCTACACATGTTCTTACCCCAGATCAGTCAACTTTTGTATCAACAACGGGTGAGTTTAGCAAAAAATTGTCGCCAAACAAAATAGGGTTTTTTCCCCGCAATAGGGTTTTTTTTCCCGCACAAACTTTGAACTGTCACAGGTAAACCACTACGTTTATTACTTTTTTAGAGCTTTAGAAGTATAGAGGAATTGTAACTCTCTTGAAAAGTGAAAATAACGTTGGCCAAAAGTGGTTTTGTGAAAAATTATGACAAGTCAAAAATTTGGAAAATTTTGTCACTTTGGAATTTTTCAACATGCAAAATTTTGAAATTTTATAAAAAATGCTACAGGCCTCAAAACTGCACAGAAATTGGTGTGGTAGTTTGGGATGCGCTTTCCACCTACATACTCAAAAAGGTCCTATGTCGTAAGGTTCGGCCAGGAAGACTAGGGTTTTTTTCCCCGCAAAACGCGTAAGGTTTTTTTCCCACACCACTATACACTGATTTCTTGGGTGGAAAACCGGAAAGGGTACAGGAAAACTTATTCCTGAAAATTTCTGGGTTTTTTCCCTAAAACTTCAGGTTAATGTCCGGAAAATTTCCGGGTTTTTTCCCGTAAATTTCCCGGTTTTTTTCCAGAAAATTTCCGGTGTTTTTGCGGAAAAAGTTTTTCTGTGGGGGGGGGGGGGGGGGCGGTGTGAACCTCCATTAGGTCTGAAGCCACTCACTTTGTCTCACTTTGGTCGTTCCCATACATGGGCGACGTGCGTGCAGGGGGGGGGGGCAGTTTCACCCGCCCCCAGATGGTGACCAAAACCACCCCCAAACAGGTGGCATTACCCCCAAATGTTTCAAGTTATAAAGATAACGAAGTCAAAAATAGGTGGATAACGAAGCGAAATAGGAGTGGGAGAAAGTGGTTGAAAAGTTGCTCCGCACGTTTCCCAAGTTAATAAAAAAAGTCCCTGGTTATATATACATAATTTACAGTAATTATCACGTATATAAAAAGTACAGAAAATTCAGAACGGTGATGATGATTCACTTAAATTTGACTATCAATTTATCCTGATTGAATATTAATTAGTAAAATTTGAGATTGAGTTCTATGGTTAGTGAATTTATTCATTTTTTCAGGTCGTTTGGATGCTCCAGTGTCCGATTCTGATCAGAGTGATCTTGCTGAAACGTCTGTGCGAAAATCTAGACTCAGATTACTTGCAGACAACGATGAAGACTCGGAAAGGGACGAGCCAAAACCCAGTCCCAAGAAACCATCTAAATTTGACGTCCTGAAAAAGAAGAAAAAACAAAAACTGCCAGAAAGCCAATCACACGACAGTAGTTCGTCTGAAGATGAATTTCAGGAAAAAAGTCAATCGAGCAAAAGACTGGAAGCCAAAGCCGAAAAATTGTCATCAAAATTCGACTGTTTGAAAAAAAAGTCAAAGCCTAAACTTTCAGTAGACGAGCCTTGGTTAGAATCGTCACAGAATGATTTTGATTTTACAAAAAATTCAGACCTTTTTGCGGCTGAAAATTCTGACGAGGAGCTGGAACCAGACAGAGTATTTTGACGGAATTTGCCGAACCGGGTGATTCAGAAAAATCACCCGATTTATTTGCAAAAAAGCCTGCAAAAAAGTCGAAGAAAAAACAACCAGCGGCTCCGAGAGCTAATCGAAAAGCGAAATCGGAAGGACTGGAAAAATTAGCCGCTGAAACTCAACGGCTAATGCGAGAGCGAAAAGCCCAGCTTCCGTACCACAAGCCTCCGGCACAAACTACGTTGCGAGAATTTCTGGCTAGACGGAAAGATGCAGTAGCTAATAAGGAAGCATTGTCATATGACTCTAAAGACAGGTATGGGGTATATATTTATCAAGTAGTTTCCCTAGTATTCAGCAAATATGTTTCTGTTTTTGAAGTGTGAAGGAGTGAGCATTTCTTACCAGGGGCACCCTAAGCCTGCCTCATTATCATACGCTCACGGCAGTTTATGGGGGGGGGGGGATTATACGGATATTTTGGGTGCCCTTGCACCCTGTCAAACAAAAATTACCGTGTTTTAGCTAACGAATAACCAATTTTACAAAATTTTGGGAGAACAGCTACTACTGGTTTTTGCTGGAAAATTAGCAATTTGAAACTTTTGGTTAGAATTTAGGTGAAAATGACCTGCATTCAATAGAAATGATCAATTCAAGAGTCAATTTAATAAAAATTTTGCTTTATTTTCTGAAACCAAGAGGGGTATCCCCCTGAGACCCCTCGTAAACTGTGCCTCAAACTGCAGAAAGTTTGCTCAAGGATAACCTACTACAAGTACAAATTGTACAAAAAGTACCCTTTTTTCTGCCTGAATCTTCAGCCCCCTTCCCCCGGTCCCCTAGACTTTTTTAGTTTTTTTAAATTTTTTATGTTTAGCAAACCCGCCCCTCCTGTCGCCCTGCCAGACGCCGAATCTTTCGCCTCGAAAACGAAGCCAGTATGTTGCCCAAGGCTGGAGAGCGCACAAGAGGCGGATCAAATTGATGAACAAGTAAACTGGAAATTCGGTTGAAAAAGTTGTGAAGTAACATGTAAGGCTTAAGTCGGACATATTGTGATCTGATGAATGCATTTTGTAACTTTAGTTAACTTTATTATTATTACTATTATAG
>JASANF010013450.1:0-20594 GCA_030248245.1 Trissonchulus sp. WLG1_4
TATAGTATATATATACTTATATATGTATATATATATATAGTATATATTCATTTTGTGATCGTGGTATAATCTGTGTTTTGTTTATTTTCAGATTTGTACGTGAAAACTCACGCTTTATGATGAATTATGCTTCCCGGATTATACCTAATTCAATTGTTATTAATCTATGGACTTTATTAATTAAATAATAAATAACCAGAATGAATTATAGACTGTTTCGTCACTACCCTGTGTTGGGCCGCCGTCTTTTGCTATGGCTGATCCAGCTGATTTATTTTGCCTCTTGCCTCAAAGCCCCTGAGCCCAAACGGCGTATAAATGCTTTTACAGGTTCGTCTACTTTTTTAAATTTTTTTAAAGCAACGGGTTCGACTACAAGTATATAAGCCGCTGACTTATTTAGACTCGTTTTAGTCCGTTAAGTTCGATATGCTATTTCTAAATCTCAAGCTAAAATTTATTTTTTTAGTCCGTTTAAGCTGGCAAAGGAATGGGCCCTAGTTTAATTCCAGCGTTTAATAACCATCAAGTGTTGCAAATAAATATATATATATATATACCCTTAGGCAAAATATTGCATGGTTTTATATGTTGACGTTTTGTACCTATGTTTGTTGTTGTTTATTGGAATCATTTGCTAACATAAAATCCCATATGGGACATATTATGCTGGTATGAAAACAAGATGACATTTGCGCACTGGTACAGTTGGTTATAAAATATTAAGGGGTTAGTAGAAATACTCAAGCAAGAAAACAACCACAAAACAATACATATGTTTCAACTTCAAATATGCAGATCAAATGCTATCAGTTTGGTTTTGAGATATAAGTTGCTTTCGTTTTTGAAAGGCCAGATGGCAAAATTTGGCCGTTCTTTTCAAAATAGTGTCTTCAGTTGAGTTGAGGAGTTTAACAAAGTTCGATTCCGGAGAATCACTTGTGTTTATGAAGTATATATCCGATGCATGACTCCCTAATTTGCGAGTAAACAGGACAGTTAATTAAAAAATGAATTTCGTTTTCTACCTGGTTAGTATTGCATAGAGTACAAATACGCATTTCACGTGGCGTTCTGTGTGCAGCGCGACGGTCCCACCTACCTCTCTCAATTTCAAGGTCGTGAGATCTTAAACGAACTTTTATTAATGCTTTTAGGTGTTGTAAGTTTTTGATGACAGAAAAATAGTACTCAATACCGAATGTTGACTTGAATTTTAGATAAATGTCTAAACTTGGAAGATTTTGAATTTCATTACGCCATTCAGCAGTAAACCTGGTGATTAATTTACTTTTTAGATCTAGTAAAAACTCATTTTTGTTAAAAATGAGCTGCGATTCCCAATGTTCACTGTATCCAAAATAGGTTAGTAAGTTCAGGAGACTGGTAACCCAAGTTCTAACATTTGGTTTAGTTACAGCAATATAACACAGTGCAAAGTAAGCTTGTTTACGCAGACAGGTAGAAAGGGGTGTCTAATAATTTGCACCAATATTTGACAGCAGAAAGCATTCTGTTAATCATCAGTATATAGCGTTCGGTTTCTGCGTATATAGCTGCGGACGGAGTTGTTGCTTTCACACCAAGGATACGTTTCAGAAAGTTTTTTTGCACAATTTCTAGTGGGTCGTTGTTCTGAAAAGTACAAATGTTCCTATCAGACCAAGTTAAATAGCCCCACACTGCATCACCATAACTAAGCACAGATACAACCATAGAATCAAATAGCATTAGTTTAGTTTTCAGTGACAATACATTACATACATAATACATACAATACATACAATAATATGTATTGTTGGTCGATAATTTTTTTTCGTAATAAGTTGCAAATTTTCAAATTCTAAGGAAGGTATGTAATCATTAAATTTCTATTCTAAAGCAAGATTTCGTGAAAGGATCCTTTGTATTTAATAATAGGCATGTAATTTCTGAGCGTAATCTCGTGTATATAAATTATACGTATACATTCATATTTACCTTAAGTAGGAATTTAGTAAGTTTCTGAAATTGCAATACTTATACACATTTTACAACAAGATGCTGCTGATTTATACGTTTAGTGTTGCCACTTATGTATTTCAGTGTAATTTATAGATAAATATATATGACAGAAAAATTTACACACTCAATGATTTTGGAGTGTTGGTATCTCAAAGGGGATGCGAGTGCGCCTCTTGTGATGAATTGAGCAGAGGAAAGAAAAGTTTAAGGTCACTCTTCCTTAAATTAGAATCGCCAGCGGCTATTCTTACTTAGGACGAGTGGATTTATAGAAGTATTTTATGGAGGAAGGGGGGAGAGTTGTTACTGCGAAAAGAGTTATTTGTGTATTTTTGGCGAAACATTAGCGAAACAGGTTTTGTGTTTTCCAGCTTTTTTAGAAACGGTTTGATCGGTGTTTTCGGAAAAAAGTCTTTCAATGGCGTATATCTATTAACGTATTACGCATTTACGTATATTAACTGTGCTGCTGCCATATACCATGTATTAACTGATTCAAAGTTCAAACAACTTTTTCCTCATAATCAAACTTTATCTGATTCTTCAGAGAAGAAATCCAATACCTACAAAGACCAGACAAGACCAGACCAGAGATTATTTTTTCTAATTTGATATGAATTCTGCTGCCAAAACTGATGACCAGATAATGTCAATTTGTGCAGATGACAAGCCATTGACAGATGTTGACGTGCGTCAGTCATATTTGTCACCCAGTGACAGGCGCAGTCAGGGGTAGGCAACATCTGGGCTTGTTGAGAATTGGGGAGATGAGTTTAAGCTCATTATTTTCGAATATGGGGTGAATGTTTTTTGAGAGGGGGGTATTGTATATATATATATATATATATATATATATATATATATATATATATATATATATATATATATATATATATATATATATACGTGTATATATTTTAGTTTTCCATATATATAATTAGACGTCGTAGAAATTGGCATTATTCTGGGAATGGTGAAATACATAGTGATGAAACTATAAACTTCAAAACTGAGTTTTTTATAACCTAGTGTAGAGAGTATTATTGGTGGAGATTTATTCAAATTTGACCAAAAAACGGTTAGAATTTTCTTGCACAATTCTGTAAATCTGTAATATTGACTGATTGATGTTGCAGATTTGAAAGTTATGTAAATTAAGTATATATATGAGTTTATATATATATATATATATATATATATATATATATATATATATATATATATATATATATATATATATATATATATAGGAAATGCAGTTTCATAAAAATTGAATGTTAATTTGCCATTTGCATCTGCTGCAAAATACCGCGCAATTTTTTGCAGTTTCTCGTGCATCGATTTGGGGAAAATATCTAATTTCATTTGGATTCCAGTACGTATATATACAATAGGCAGTATATATATATAATAAAGTTTAAAACTGCGTAAAGTTTAAAACCATTTTCTTCTAATAGCCACTCGAACGTTTGTCTGTGGCAATTCTATGAATTCTAATTTCCCTTTCAAATGTGTCGGAAATAAGGGATTTTATTCCTCAAATTTACAACATGATTAAAGTGTATAGAAGTGATTTTCCGAAAAGCTCATTCCATTCTAGAGCGGCATTCTAGAGAAACTGAAATTTCTATTTGATCACATTCTATTCCCCAATTGAATTATGCATACAATACGTATATATTATATATACCTTGGTTTATTGGAGCGACCAGTGGTCTGGTCAAACGAAATTGCGTTATCTGACCGGTCTTTCGGGCGCGTGGGAATATAACCCAGACCGGCGCCGCCTTGTCTGGAAAGTTTGACGGGGGTTTGTGTATACGTATTTGTGTAACTGGAATGAGGAATTGGGCAAAATAAGCGTAGATTTGTAAGCTGTTGGTGTATATATTTTGTGGCGGACGCAAGGGAACGCCGTATTTTCCATGCGACGAATACCATATATATGTTCGTATATATGTACAATACTTGCTGTCAAAGCTTACATATTCTGTGTATCAGTTATTTAGTCATTAAGTTGGTGAACACCCTACGCATGTTTCATACGTATATATAGGTAGGTACACCTACTTTACTTGCAGATACCTGCGTATGATGACTGGTTTGTGGCTTCTATCTAACGGAATATTGTACGTATATATTATTTTCTGACTCCTGATTTCCCACGTTTATACCTATGCCTGGCTAGCGGTCTGACCACATTAGATACCATTGTGTACGTGTGACTGACTCAAGGCTTGAGCTTACATGAGCTTCATTGCTATGATTCATACTCCAAACGCATTAGGGATGTCCTTTTATAGGATTTGTATATATACGTACGTAGGTGTATATATTGATATTAGGTGTAATCTGTAAATATGGGGCGTTGCGGGCTTCTGAGGTTCTGGGATCAGGGGAAGGTTTCCGAAATTTGGTCGAAGAGTTCCAAATTGCGAGTTCACAGAATCCAAAAATGTTTGGACGTTCATCAACCCACAGCCCCCAAAATAAAAGTATGAGCCAACCCTCCTTTATTGTATTTATTTCTTGTTTCTACACACATGTGATGAGCCAAAGAAAGCCAAGTGAAGGCTATGTTTCTAATTTAAGCCTTTCTCTCGGAAAATGAGCACATATCTACGTATATTCGTATAGTATGACCATAGGGCTCGCATTAAGGTTGCTTGGACGGGACCCTCATATATTTTTCAGTGACCATAGCGTGGGGTTTGCTAGCTGAATTCTTAATGTTTGAGTTTCACCAGGGTGTGTCTTAGAGGGGTTTCAAAGTTGCAAAAGTATATAGATATTTGCTTCTCATGTGTATATACGTATACCCAGCAAAGTCAGCCCCATTTTGGCTTATTTTCTGAGTGGGCTAGGGTATTGTTTACGTTTTGTATTTAGCATAGAAAGGGTGTGTACCTGTTGTATATATTTGCGCAGATAGCTATATCTAGCTATCTATATGTCTTGTAGTACAAACGGTTGGCCATACGGATATATGTATGTTTAGCATACGTAATATACGTATTACGTGTATATATATATATATATATATATATATATAAGTCAAAAGGGTAGTACAGGATTATGTGAACAAGCACGTCTTGCGAGTAAAGTTGAGACAATTTTCGATGGATTTCGTTGCGACATGCTCAGGTACAATGCCGAGGATATTCTTCGAATATAAAACGCGGCACCAAATGTGTTGAAGCCAACAAATTTAATATATGAGCCGCTGAATGTTTTTCTGGCAGCAGTTTGCTTTCAGACTCTGACAGTTTTTCAAGCTAAAAAGTTCACGTGCAAAAGATCTTTTATAAGCAGCAGAACACAAAATTAAAACCGTGTGTTAGAAGCGTGTTGTGTGCCAATATCAGTTGCAAAAGTAGGTAAAGTAAGACCAAAAACTACTGAGCCATTAGACGCCAGATGACGTGTTTTTGCGACTATGTACTTGCTGTATATACTCTTGATGTTTTAATTGTGTTCCATTCGTACATAAGGAAATCACGTGTTTAGTTTTCCATCAGAGCAACAGCAAGTTTTAACCAAACTTTAATTCAGCCGCAAACAATATTGTCACAGCTAAATTGGATGCGTCGTCGTCCCAAAACGCAAGCCTTGCCAACGGCTCCTAGATTTCTGAATATACTGATACCGACGCACTGATATTTAATTTAGGAAACATTCTTACAACAGATTACGTTATATTATTCTCTACTGTGTCTGTGTGCAAAAGTTTCGACCACTTGACAAACACACACACACACTCACACTTGCAATGCAACCACAATAATGCTAGCGTGATAGCCATTATACATATTCACTGCACGTTATACGCTCAGATCCACGATTCACAGTACAGTACAGCACACACACGCTCACACAAATAATGTATTTTAGGACGTACCAATTTTTACACAGCAGTTAACACAGTGAGCACGAGATACGTGCTAAAGTCAGTGTTTGTAATATAGTATATACGCGGCGGCTGAGGCCGCCGCGTAAAAACCTGTAGATTATACATGCAATCTTCAGCTCGCAACAACCATCGAATGTTTGTTTCTAAAATTTCATATTCCAAGACTTTTATTCACGTCTATATACATAGGCTTAAATCTGTCTACGTATATATATAATATATAGAATATAATCAGATATATATATATATAGAAGAAGAATGTCTCGGACACTTTTTATTCCAAACACTTCAAATTTCTATATTTAACCACAAAAACTCAATCAAAATCCATTTTTAGCCATCTTTTCAAGGCATATCTTCTTTTCATAATAAACTCGAGGCAATTGTGAGTGAAAAGGTGCTCTGACTTGGTACGGTGACGGGTTCTTGGCTTTTTTTGAACCGGCAGAGGAGTCCTCCTCAGTGTCGTGCTAAGTCGTGTGCTCATTTTTGTTGAGAATATGAAATTTGATGGCTCTAGAATGAAATAATGCGTCATTTAGGATGAGTTAGATGTGAAAAAATGGTCAGGGTATATATGTCGTAGGCTGTAAGGTAATTCAGGCCCTATGCCATAGGGCCTAGGCCATAGAGTAATTTCCTTACAGACCAGGCCACAAGGGGACAACCGTATGGCCTAGGCCATACGGCTAAAATCTAATAATTCTTAGTCTGTCCTCTTATGGTTGCGGCCATAAGAGGACAAACAAACTTAATCGGCTGTCTCCTCTGACGACTCAACAATTAACCGCAATAAAGAATGTCACCACTTGAGAAGAAAATTTATGAAGAAAAGGAACACATACTTTACAGACAGCCAGTTAGTAAAGTAGGGCACCCAGGGAAATTAGTTACAGTAGTACAGTTAGTTTGTATGTATTGAAATTATGCTTTACGTGGTTAATTAGAGTTTTTTTGTGCAAACATTGTACAAACGCAAACATTTACAAACATACTTTCTTAAATTTTTGCAGATGAAAATTAAAAGCATAATGTACAGTGTCCGACGGGCCTTTCATAAGTTCTGAATGCACCGTTTTTTGAGATTTGATTGCAAAATTTTGGTTAAACTGAGAATATTTGTATTTATGACTATTTCCAATTACTCAGTTTGGTTGCACGTGTGTGCATGTCTGAAGCGGACGTCACAATAGCCGGAGTCGCACTTTGTTTGTCCTCTTACAGACCGGTCCACAAGCGGACAACACTAAGGCCTAGGCCATGCGGATGTCCTCTTGTGGCCCGGTCTATAAGGAAATTACCGTATGGCCTAGGCCCTATGGCCTAGGGCCTGAATTACCCTACAGCCTACGACATATATACGTTTATGTAAAGGGAAATATAAATAAGTATATGTATGTACGTAATATATGTGTGTAGTTAACAGGGGCGGACCGTGGCCTCCCAAAAGGGGGGGATACGGCATAAACTTGTTTTACCTCATTTGACCTTTTTACTACGTTCTTAAGCTGCGTTACTACGCTGCACTGCTACGTCATGATGTTTTCGAGAGACAGTGGTGTACACAGAAAAATTTCGGTGGCCGGGGAGGGGATGACTTCGATTTTTCCTATATAATGGGTTGAAATGCACATTTTAGCAAGTTTATATACATATGTAACACTTACAAAACGCCTTAAAAATGCAGCATCACTAAATCACAAAGTTGCAGGGGAGAAAAAAATGGAGATTTTTGGAAATTTTAGGCCGAATTTGGTTAACTAGAGACGTATCAGAATTTTTTCCCACAGGAAAATGAAAACAAAAGATGGGAGCCTCACATCAGAGTAGGAGACACTGCATTACACAAGTGGATGCAGCATGATCATACATGTAACAGCACAAAAATTTTGGGTACCCCTCCCCCCTTGGTGGGACCCCCCCCTCCCTACGTCAACTAATTTTTGACCCCCCCTCCCAAAAATGACGCTATTTTTGCCTTTTTCTGACAAAAACTCTAATTTTGACAAGCAGCCCCCTGAAAAAAAATTGGGGAAATTTTTCGATTTTGATGCCAAATTTCATCAATTTACGGCCATTTTTGGTATGCAGTTCCACAAAATTTTCTTTTGCTCCGAGCAAAAGGTGGGATATATCCCCTATATCCCCCCCCACCGTCCGCCCTTGGTAGTTAACGTATCGACAGTGATCCCTGAACTTAGCTACGCCTCACTCTGGTCTTGACCTTTCCCCCACCCGAAACCAGCAGAAAATTGTGAAAATACAGAGCGCATTATTAAGCCTTCAGTCTTATTTATATAGATGCTATTTATACGTATATACGTACGAGGGCAAACACGAAGAAAGGCTGAGCAAACAATGCCTAATATGGCGTGAGAATCAGCCGTCTTTGTTTACGCAACGGCGCCTCGCTGTCTGGCCTGTCATGATGGCTTGTTATGCAATCCGCTGAAGGGTCGGGCCCTTTGAATGGCTCTGAGGCAGAGATTTGCAAATGCTTACAATTGTTACAATTGCAGAAAATCAGGTGATTTGTAATGAATTTGGCACACAAGGCAGGCAGCTGGCTAATATTTGCGTAATTGCGTACTTGTGCGGTTTGTAGGCGCACGTGTGGAGGAAAAAGGGGATTAAGTTGTATTATATACAGATTAAGAGGATTTAAGTGATCATTTGAGGTCGGTGTTTTGGTTGGTCAATGTGCAATTTATATACTGTCTAAATACCTAGCCGATATGTAGTTGCTATGGTTTGTTTGCAGAAAAGTACGCAGATATCTCAGTAAAAATATCTAAAGTAGTAAAAATATCTAAAGTATTACGACGGCAGTCTTTATTTTTTGTTTTTTTGTTTCAGGAAAAGTTGGATGGCGATTCTCAGCCAATGGCACCGTTCCGGACCACTTCAAACTTTTGGAGACAGATGGAAACTTTTTGCTGGTTGGTGCAAGGTATGTCAGTACTTTTTTTAGTATAATTTCATTTTTTCTACTTTATTATATTTTTTTAGTGTATTATTCCTGTCAATGTAAATTTGTTTTATGCAAACTATATGTTTATTTTACTGCAAACTCTAGCGGAACTATTTTGTTTTCAGAGATGCCGTCTATAACCTGAGCATCAGCAATCTTTCTCTTAAACAGGTAAGTCATAGAGGATCGCATTTGATGTGTTTTTGGATGTTATTTTTAAATTTTAGTAAATTATGCTATTTTTATTTATATAATTTCTAACCAAAAATAGTCATAGTTTGAAAAAAGTAGAATTATTGTTTATTGTGCACACCTATTTAAGTAAATGTCCAAAAAATTTGGCCATTAGGTTTAGAATTTTATGATCGCAATTTTTTCACCCTAACTTACCCCTGAATATCCCGGACCCTACTAGTTGTGAAAAATGACCATCTAAGCTAGCAGCTGTAAGCCAAGAGCTGTAGCGGCGGCTAACACCAGACTAGCACCAAACTCTAGGCGACTTTAATAGCTTCAGATGGGCGCACGTGCGTATATTTTTACGCGGGCAATTTTCCGTGCAGTTAAACAACCGTTAGTGGGGCTTCTCGTAGTATAGTAGAGTTGATAGTAAAGCCACAAGAGCAAAGGGCCTGCTACTACTAAAGTTGTGTCGCTTAGCGTAGTACGCCTGCTCGTAAAAGTTTGCGGGCTTCGTGGCCGCAGCCAAAAAATTACGCTAAGCCTAAGCGCCTGGCACCAGTGCACGAAAATTTGATGATTTCTGGTCGCCTGTTGCGTATGTATATATATACGTACGTATATGTATAGAATGCTGTCCCCATAGACGAGAGGGGGGCCGATGTAAGGAAGTAGGTATATATGTATATAAACGGGGCTGAGAACTTTGAAAATAGAATTTAAAAAAATTCGGTAAAAATTGTTTTAGAACGGAGTTTAAATGCATTCCACTAAATTAGTTGAACGTTGAATCCGCGATTCTTTGTATTATATAATATACATACGTTTCCGTATATATTATCCATATAAAGTATATATAATGGTTACCCAAGGGATAGTGGTCAGTCAAAATTTGGCACAACAGTGATAGCCAACTGTTTGGGTTTGTGGTGTTGGCCAAAAGTGTGTTCAAGTTTAAAACTGAGCCCTGAGGTATTTTGTCAAAAGTGTCACTTATAGCACCAGTTTGGGCGGGACTTGTGGGTTCCCCCGCCGGAGACAATTCTGATAAACATTTATACGTATATGTATACGCATATATACGTACTCAAAGTTGAGTGGATGTATGTATTTCTACGTATATATGAGCTTATGATGCTCTTATGCAACATTTTACATTATTTCAAAAAGTTGACGGCCAAAGTAAACTTTGCAGGCGAAACTTACACCTGTGCCTCAGCTAGTACGTACGTAACCTACGTAAGGTTGCGACGGAATTTGCATACTTTTAGTGAAAAATTTATGAAAAAATAGATGCAGCAGTTATTTTAGCTACGAAATACTCAGTGCGTACCAGATATCAGATTCAATTAGTTTAAAAGGTTTTATGGGAAGGCTATTCTCCAGATTAGCCCGATTAAGCCTGTAGATTTGCATTATATATATAGATAAGTTTCGATCATAAATCTGTAAAATTTTGTAAGTTTGTAAAATTTCCATAATTTAGTTGTAAAAGTTAAGTAAAATTGGCTGGCCAGTTAGTGACATTTATCATCCAAATCGACCCTGTAACGCAACATCAATCAACTGTGACCAAAAAGCATAAAAGCAGGAAATTTTTTTGCAAAATAATGAGTAAAGTGAGGTTGTAAACATTTTTTTGCATCAAAACAACTTGAATTCAGCCTATTTTGTATCATAAAACATTTGTCATTTGCTCATGATATTAATTTTTTTGGAAATTATTTACATAATTCAGCTATCAGAGTGTTGAGATAACTAGAACGTATATAATAATATCTGTTTTAAAGTTATGTACGTATATATGGGTACGTATATATTTTGATTATGTATTATGAAATGAGGTTGTCGGAGCGTAACTAAATTCCGGAGGCTTAGTCTGGATAATGTTTTATTCTCGTTCCAGAATTATGTAGCGGACATTGAACCTTCTGTAGATTGCGTGCGTGTTTTGTCTGGCGACTAGAATGGAGTGGACATAAAAGTAGGTTTTATAAGTTATACGTAATGTTTAGGACACATAAAGTTTGCTGTCACAATTGCTAGGTTAGGTTGTCATTGGGTTGGGTGTCACAAAAAATAGACGAATAATCTAATCTCGTTTCGCAAATTGGCAACCCCAAATTATCCGCGAAAGTGACGGCAGTCACAAAGTTCCCCAAAAATGCACCCATTTATAAAACACACAAATTGACACACAATTTAGTTAGTTTAGTGAATATCTGCGGCTGTGTTGAGTCAACTTTATTCCCAAGCCAAACTAGATCCCGTCTAGCCTAGGCAAACACCATTATGCACGCAAGTTGAGTGGGTCGGCCAACGGCGGTGGTGGTATTGTATTACTGACCCGTCTGGTTCCGTCTGGCCTATTAGGTTCAGACGATAGACTTGCAACTATTTGCCTAGACTTGTTGACCAATTTGCCTGATTAGGCAAAGGTTTTGGGTCTGGCTGGTAGAGGTCATTTAGTATATACTTATTGGTACTTAATACTTATATACATACAGTCCTCCCTCAAATTTCTCCCCTCTCTAAACAAAAACCCCAAAAGAACACAAAACCACCACCACCACCTATATATGTATATATGTATGTATATACGTATACTATATATGTGTTATAAGCACAAAATTTGGCCCCATGTACAGATTATATGGTTTTGAAATAATGCGACCTAACCTCTTGCGAAATAAAAAAGAGATGGCTAAAAAACATGAAAAAAATTGTTTTCATCTGTAGTTTATTTTTTTACTGTTTTTAACTGGGTATATACTTTCTTTTTTTCAGAAACTAGACTGGCCCTCAAGTGCGAGTGACTCACACGCCTGTGCCATGAATGGAAAATCAGAGGTATTATATTTGTTTTTTGGGATTCCAAAGTTATTTACGAAATATTTATGCAACCTTTTTTAGATGTTAAAGTGACATTTTTCAAATTCATGTCAAGTGGAATTTTAAACTTTTTGCAAAATGTTTCCTGAACATTTCTGTTCTTTTAGTCTATATAATATACATTATATGAAATTCGGTAAAAGTTCAACAAACAGTTGTTGAAGTTTTTCCGTATTAGTCTAAGTATGATTAATGCGTTTGTCTGCAGTCCAAGCCTTTAAACGAAAACATTTTTTCCACCAACATTGCAAACTTTCCTGATGTGCTAATTATTTGTTTTCCTAGTCGGTTAATGACTGCACGTTAAACTGCGAATCGGAACGCATTAATCATGTCGCATGTTTTTGTGCAGGGAAATACACATACGGAAATATATACGCATAGGGTGCAACATGTTATAGAAACTTAGAAGTTTTTGTTAAAAAGTTTAAAAAAGTTATCCTTACTAACAAAACTTTAACAAGACGTAACGAGCTGGAATTAACCATCCCGCCTCCCCTTAAAGCGGAACACCAAAATTGTGCTCCCAGTATATATATAAAAATTACAGTATAAAAATTTTTTAGCTCTACTTTCTTGTATCTTGCGACAACAATTGTACATCTGCATTTTTAATATTTAGTTTAAACCCTTTCTTGCCATTTTGCTTCGATTAGAATTTTCCCTATTAAAAATATGATCCACCACAAGCGCGGATGACTGAACTTTTATTTATATTATATCGACGATTTTTTTATGTTTTATAAAATCTAAAGTCACCATTATAGAATTCCAAACAGTCACCATTTTGTGACCGTTAAATTTTTAATTCCGTAGGTATTTGCAGTATCTACGTGCAGTTTACCCCAATCTACTTTTTAAACTAGTTTAGTTTAGTATATATAGTTTTTTTAAATTATAAAAATAAACATTTTTCATCAAACCTGACTGAAAAATTCTCCTTAATCGGTTCACCTAAAATATCCTAATATATATTCTCGTATATATATATATTTTATATACGCGTATATATATTTTATGACCTTAAATGGCACGCTTATTTCTCACCACTCAAACGTTCTTGTCTTCATCAGTGAGTCTGATTTTTTGCGACAATACAGCGGTGATGATGAAACCAGTTGTCTCAGCAGCGCTGCATTGTCGCAGCAAAAATCAGTCGACACTGAATTAAAGTGTGGTAGAGTTTTACTGGAGCACATTGTTAACACATATATTCATACAAATGAGCCACGCGTACGTATAAATGTGTAAAACAGGAAATATTGCAACAGGCATAACGAAAGTAATAATTGAAATTAGCGAAATGTGAAATCCTAAAATTTGTCGTATATATTTGCGCATGTAGGTGAAAAAGTTTGTGTGGACGGCGAATTAAATTTATTAATGATATTACGAGGTCGTTAGAAGGTGAAAATAGTATATAAAATTGCAGATTATCGTGATAGCAGAAGTTGCATGGAGTTAACTGTCGTCAAATTTTAAATTGTGGAAAATAATTATTGGGAAAATGTATAATATGGGGAGCAGAACAGAAATCAAGTTTCAGTAGACGTTATCTGAATGAAATTGTATATACTGCATATATCCGTATGAAATTGGGTATTTTTAGTAAAAAAGAGTGTGTTTCGACATTTTTCTTCGAAAAAATAAAGAAAGCAAAAACGTGATCAAAATTTACACGTTTAATTTTTTAACACATAATTCGGTTTCGCATCGTCATTGCGTTATTTTCAAAAACACAGTGTTTTTCTACACAGAATTTATGCATTTATTTATGTTCAATTAAAAAACACAATCATACAAAATGCACAGAGTAAACACGTGCATAATTAATGCATGCAAACTGATGACGTGTCACAATAGGCAAAAGGGAAGGTTGGTTGTGTTTTTGAAGCCAATGTTTTTCTTTATTTGTTTTTTTAATCATTATTTATTTCAGGAAGACTGTCACAATTACATTCGGGTGTTGGTCCGACAAGATCATGGTCAGATGCTGGTTTGTGGAACCAACTCGTTCAAACCCGCCTGTCGCCAGTACACCCTGCTCACTGTACGTTCACTGCATTAGCTAGCTATGGGGTGGCTGGTGGAGTGACTGTTTCGTAATTTTGCTGGCTGAACGGACATACGGCTGTAATTATGCATTGAGTGTATACCAAACTGATTTGGTTGCTACTGTGAGTGTGAAGCAACCACTAGGTGAAAGTTTCTGGTTGGTTAAGCTAGGTTGTTTTTTGTGTGTAGGAGCTGTTTCCTAAAATGTTTTTATCATCTTTGTTTATCATTAATTAATTAATGGTAGAAACTGTATTCGATTTTTTGCTTGAGTTTTATTACAAAAACATGCTGTTTCTTTCAAATTCATCGATAGTAATATTACCCTCTGATTGTCTGAATGAATTTTCTGTTTCGAGCAGTGTAATTTAATCCAAAGATTGTTTTTGTGAGATTTTTTTCGAAATCTCTATTTTGTGCCAATAATTGGTGATTAAATTTGCTATTTATTCGCCAAATTTAGGACTCCCTGGGAATCAAATTAGTACATACATAAATTTTGTAGTAAAGTGCCGAAAGTTTAGTTTTTTAGACAGTTTATGACTAAATTTAAGGGGGGATTGATTTATAATAGGGTAAATTGGGGTAATACGGTCACTTGGGGTAATACGGTGACTTTTGACTTTGGCCGCCTGAATACTGCGAACCAATCAACAAAATGGGTTGGTTCTTTGCAAAAAAATACCTCAGTTATCGTAGATATGACGGTCAAAATTCTGAACTGAAATGTGAAATATAAGCAATTTAAATCTACGTCGCCTAAATTTACTTCGATTCCATGCGTTTGGGCAAAAATCCACGTCGAAAAAAATTTAAATTTACGCTAAATACTCTCTTTAATAAAACTATTCTTTTTTTTTAACTTTTTTAAAAACAACTAACTCATATATACTAATTTATAATCACAATTATTAATTAATATAATAATTACCAACCAAAGCCACCCTACCACCCCTAAATAACCTAACATCAAAAAAAATTTTTTTAAATAATTTTGTTTTAAAGCGTATTAACTTTATATTGGCAAGTATGCAGGTTTTAGAGACTAGTATTGATGCGGTAAAAATAAGCTATCTACTTAATACCAGTAAAAAGTTATATGGCGGTTCGGGTAATATGGTC
The DNA here is from genome assembly GCA_030248245.1 of Trissonchulus sp. WLG1_4. Lineage (NCBI taxonomy): Eukaryota > Metazoa > Nematoda > Enoplea > Enoplida > Ironidae > Trissonchulus > Trissonchulus sp. WLG1_4. The sequence continues at coordinate 15,135 of JASANF010013450.1, forward strand.
AAAAAGGGGCAAATTTCTGCCCATATTACCCCGTTTTACCCTAATATATTCTTTATTAGAAGTTTTTTTGTGATCTAATAAATGGATCCAAAACTTCTCGTCTGTTCGGCTACTATTTTCGAAGATTATTTTTTGTTATAATTTTTGTTTCAGGTTTAAAGTTCAAGAATTTCTCATAAATTTATTTTCAGAGTATTACCCGTACAGCCGTTTCGGCTTTTTTGAGCAACAGTTAAATTAGTCGAGCAGACGATTTTTGAATTGTGATACTGTGAGGGAATTGAAACGAAGTTGAGAAAATTTGACAATATGGCGACCACCCCACTGAAAAAAGACAAGAAATTTCACAAAATGACTTCTGCTCAACGGGACTTTTTTATGTAGTCAATTGGGCTGATTGGAATCGTTTAGAAAGTTAATTGCGCGTTTTGGACAACTGGCAATTTTTATGATGATGGAAAAAAAGTTAAAAAATCACAAAAATGTCAAATTTATGAATAAAAATCTGTGTATAAATTAAAAATCATGTTAGTCGACCATCATGACAGGAATATTTTGCGAGTTGTATGTGAAAAAACTTGAAACAGGGTAAGAAAACGTGAAAAAACTTTCAACAGAGTAGAAAATTTTAGGTTACCTTTTTCACTTTCAGCTGATTTTACATTCACATTATTTCCATTTTTTTTATCATATTCACATTTTTTTCGTGAAACTGTAATGGACTTGGGTGCAACTTTTTGTATCTAAAAATAAATCACTGCTTTTTGCATCATTGCATCATATTTGCACTATTGGTTCTAGTTTTAACATAATGTCGTGAATATTAGATTAAAGAATTAAATGCAATAGAAATTGTGATGAGTTTTATGTGGCCAAGTTTTGACATTGAAGAGTAATTTGAGAAGTCCGAATGAACTTTTTTCGAAAAGTTTATAATGCATAATATTACGTCAGAATAAGAACGAAGGCACACTTGTATAGAATGCACGTGATTGTCTCTATTGTAACTGAGTCGTGAAAATAGTGGTAGAAAATTTGGACATAATATACAAACGAAAATTGGAACTCCAGTTCGTTTTTAGAAATTGTGTCGAATTTGTAGTTTGGCGCCATATTGTAATATTTCTGAGTACTACAAATCGGTAGCAAAAATAAAGTGAAAATTTTTTTTACAGCGAAAAAATTGAAAAAGCTGAATCTGAAAGAATATTTGCGTTAATGGGTACAAAAGCGAAATTACTGTCGATTTAAACGTACAGTCTTCCTACATAAATGTGGCTCATCCCGGCAAATTATGAAAAAATCACCCATAATGCATTTAACAGTGTCTCTGACAAGTATATAGAATCTATAGAATAAACCCTGAGTCGAAGAGCAACATTATCACTGGAGTGCACCAAAGCAGAGTAACTCGGGAATAGGAATAGCTCGAGAATAAGTTGGTGCAATTGGCCATAATAATATATTCGATAGTTATGTATATCAATGTACATATTATATGTTGCATATATTGTTCTAGGATGGTCATTTCCAAATGCACCGCGAATTCTCTGGTTTCGCCATTTCGCCCTACGACCCTCGCCACAACTCCACGGCCCTCTACCTGGCCGAAACCAACGAACTCTACACGGGCACCGTGTCCGACTTTGCGGGGGTCACGCCGCTGATCTATAGGAAATCGCTGGATGACAAAACACCCAATCTGATGACGCCAAACAGTGATTTGAATATTCTGAATGGTGGGTGGCAAGCCAAGTGGATTTATGCTAATATTGGAGTTAAAACTTGAAATGGGAATTGAATTGAAATTTAGTTTTAGGGGTGTGGAGTTTGAAGGTACACTGTTTTTTATATTTCTTGTATTTTGTATTCTTATATTTCTTGCATTTATTAATTAATTTTCCATTATAAAATTAATTGATTAATTAAATTAGAAGCAATTGAAATTAATTTGTCAGAAAATTGATTAATCAAATTAGGTAATCGGAAGCACACAGCCTTCTACTAATCTAGTAAGAATGATTGGTTAAAACTATATCGTTCGTTCTTGTTGTGAAGAGAATAATATCTGTTAAAGTTAAAGTAACGTCACTACATTAGCCATAAATATGTAAACTATCGTCATAATTTAACCCCAGAAAATATCCACCCTAACCTTCCAAATCCTATAATATCATTTCTGTCTTTTTTTTCAGAGCCCAGTTTCGTGGCCTCCAGTGCTGATCACGATCACGTCTACCTGTGGTTCCGCGAGCAGGCCACGGACTTTTCCTCGTGCGGCAAGGGCGTCTACGCCAGGGTGGCCCGAGTCTGCAAGCGAGACCGTGGCGGGGGCACCTCCAGCCCCACCTGGACCACCTTCCTCAAGGCCCGACTCAATTGTACCATTCCGGGCAATTATCCGTTCTATTTTGACCAATTGCGTAAGGAATGGCAATAAAATGGTTAATATGTCTTGTGGACTAGCATATGTTGAATATAGACCAGACTTTGGGGACTGAATTTTTGTTTTGGACTGTGGCTCTGATTTTACACTTCGGTACAAGCTTAGTTTCAGGCTTAGATAGCCTCTGCGTTCGTATGATGTACGAAGCTGATGTGTAACAAAATCCCGCTGAAAGTAATCTGGCACCACTTGAGAAAACGAAACATGTGATTTCGTTACGAAAAGAATAGATGATGACTATCAAGAGTGTATACAGCAAATAGTCGCACAAGTCGTGCCACTACAATAAGTAACTGGCGCATCTATTTTGGTCAGACTTTGACTATCAAGAGTACAGCAAGTAGTCGCACAAGTCATGCCACTAAAGTAAATAACTGACGCATCTATGTTTCAGAGGCAGCCAGTGTTGTGTCAGGCAGCGGCGGCGTGCAGGGCTCGGACGTGGTCTACGCGGTGTTCAGCACACCGTGGGAGAGCCTGCGCGCCTCGGCCGTCTGTGCCTTCAGCCTGGCCGACTTGCAGGACGTGTTCGAGCACTCGCCCTTCAAGGTCGACCGACACAACCACCAGGGCGGCCAGTGGCGCAAGGGAAAACAGAGGGGGCCCACGGCTAGGCCTGGATCGGTAGGGGAGAGGATTTATTAATTTGTTGTTTGTGTAACCAGCTGTACTGATACAAAACTAGTTAAACTACTAAACTACAGTAAACTTTTAATTTCCTAATTAAACCAAACTTAAAGTATCTACTTAAAGTAATTAACATTATAAACTTATTTTAAGTTATTAATTAATGCTTAGCTACTTACTGTTTCTTAAATCAACTAACCCCCCGTACGTATTTCTAACTTATATCAGCTCACATGCGGTGCGAGCCAGTGCTTTGACGTCACACCGCAAGCGAACAGCGCACACACACACACACACACACAGCACACTCAACTAGCACGCAAACTTTCGGCGGACCCCATTTGCGTCAGCAAATTCCGCCATGACTTAACTGGCCTCTATAAAAGGCCGCTGCAGTAAACTCAGCCAGTCAGTTCGACTCACTTGTTTGCCCTGGTAGGGCGGGTTGAAAGCTCTGATAGAGCTGCTTGAAGGCTCTGATAGAGCAGTGTGAAAGCTCTGATAGAGCTGTTTGGAAGCCCTGGTAGGGCGGTGTGGAAGCTCTGGTAGAGCTGTGTTGAGACTCTGGTAGAGTTGTGTTGAGGCTCTGATAGAGCTGTGTAGACGCTCTGGTAGAGCAGTTGTGACGGCGTGTTACGCCGTAGTAGGTTAAGAAGGCGAGGTCGCCTATTGTGTTTGTTTCTTGTAGTTTTGGGCTTGGCCCTTGGCGTGGTACGCCGGTTAGCAAGCGCGGAGCGCTGCTGTATTTTGTCGAGATTCGACTGCCGTTGGCTGTTACGAGCGCGGTGCGCTATTGTTACTGTTAGTCGACCTTGTTAGCACGCGCGGACGCGCTGTTATAGTCTGCTGTTTACGAGCGCGGTGCGCTGTTGCATTACTGTTGTGCTGGGTATTATTTGTGTGCTCTTGTGCTCTATTTGTAGAAGTCTGTGTATTGTGAAACAGGTATGTTTTGTCACCTTTTGTGCCTCATATGTTAGTGTGCCATCTATATTAACTCATGCAATAAATAGTAATAACTTTGCCGTAGTGTAGTCAGTTTCGTGCTCTTAAGGTCACGTTAACGTTTAGTTTGGATTACAACTAATTAGTTGAATAGGACTTCGAGTTGGCACTTTGTGCAGTTAGTAATTGGGTTCCTTACTCTATCACTAGAACCTGCAAGACCGGCCAGTTGCTCCTAGGTACGTGGTAGCCGGTCACATTTGTGCGCACTTTTATATATTATGATACTTATGTTGTAAATGATAAATTTGTAGGGCCTACAAGCATACATGTACACGGCGTCTCGGTCTGGGGGGGGGCGGCTTGTCCCGGAATTTTCGAAATCTTAGGGGGTTCTTGTCCCGAAGTTTGACAAAAAAGCAAAAAATTCGAATTTTTGCCTAAAAAGTTGAAATTTTTGGCAAAATTTGGCTATTTTTAGCAATTGTTTTGCTTTTTTGCTCGTTTTTGAAGCATTTTACGGCGATCTGGGGCAATTGTTGCGAGTTCTGGCCAGTTTTTTTCAGCATCAAGGAGGGGGGCTTGTCCCGGTGGGTCAAATCTGAGGGGGGGGGGGCTTGTCCCGAAATTTCAAATCTGGGGGGCTTGCCCCCCCCAGACCCCCCATGTACATCTGTGCCTACAAGGCTTTGAGGGACGCCGACTATGAGGCATCGGGTGCGCCCCGGGAGCATGAGTATCGACAGAGTATCGTTACGACTAATCGCAACGATGTTCGAAGGGGGAGACTGTTGTAATGAGAAATAGGGGTCTATGAGACTTGGGGCTGTGGTGTAGTGGTTAGGAGTCTTGTCGTCGACGCAAGCGGCCCGGGGATCGGTTCCCGGCGCTTCCATTTCTTGCTTTCTTTCGAAATTTCGGTCTCCTTTTTCTTTCAACACTTGAGGGTCATGCTAACTTGTAATAGAGCTGGAGCGAATTTGAGTGACTTTAATGGTGTGTGTTGCAATCGTAGGTAAAAGGTTATAGTAGAGCTTTAAAGTAAACTTGGGTAACTCATTCCTTTTCACTGAACTTATTAAGTAGGACCAGTCAGGTTACTTTAGTATGAATGAACAGCTGGTTATAATGACTACTAAGATTTACAGCTTTTTGCGCAGTGTATACTGTGGAATGTATACTAATGTCAAGAAAGGGATGGGGGATTCTTACCGAAAGAAAGACAGCACCATCATCGGAATGACCCAGGGGGGATTCGAACCACCCATCTCTGGATCTGCAGACCAGTGCTGTACCGTTGAGCTACTGGGCCGACGATGAGCTGTCGTAAATCCCTTTAAGTACTGTAGGGGGCCTATCTTACTTCACACTAAAACAAGTCACGCTTGTTTCTATAGTAATTGATTATTGAGTATTAATAACTTTTGATTGCAATGTTTATT
>JASANF010013451.1:0-61274 GCA_030248245.1 Trissonchulus sp. WLG1_4
AAATCAGCGTAAGCTGAGTTGCAAGCCAATGATGCTTCAATGGCGACAAGGGGTTTGTCAAAAAAAGATGCAACGAATAAATTTGATTATGAAAGAATAGAACGAAAAATAGAAGCTAACCGTAAAAAATTAGCGTTTTTACGTACTATGGTGAACACTAAAATCTCTAAAAACAATGGCATAGTAGACAATCAACCGGATCATTTGAAAAAGTTATACGCTAGCGCGGTAAACTAAAAGCAACACGACTAAAAATTATCCAGTACATACTGTAGCCGCAAGACCTACTACCAGTCCTTTTGACGCTACTGCATCTGTTTCTCGCTCGCCGTCTCTAGACTGGCAGCAGGTTGTAAATAAACGTAGACGCCAAGTAACTATTGGTAAAAGCTGCGATCAAAATCTGAAAGGGGTCAGTCCCCCTGCAGATATTTTCGTTTACAGAGTCTCAAAAACCTGTAGTGCTGACGATGTCAAAAACTATTGCGAAAGAAAAGGTGTCACAGTTTACAAAATCGAGCAAGTTTCACACGAGGACTTTCATTTAAACAGTTTTCACCTATGCATATCGAAGGACAATTTGAAATTAGTTTATGATCCAGACTTTTGGCCTGTTAACGTTTGCTGCCGCCGCTGGTACAAAGCCCGCCAAAAGAAACCCGACAGCATAAACTCTAACAATGAATAAGTATTTATCAATATGTCATTGGAACATTAATGGAATCAAAAATAAACTAGCCGACATGATCGCTATAACTAATACTCACGATGTGGATATTTTTTGCATATCAGAGACTCGTTTATCAGATTTAATAAAACAAAAACAATTAAAAGTAAATAATTTTAAAATAAGTAGAAAAGATAGAAAAGGTAATTCTGGCGGCGGACTGATGATTTTCTACAAAGAAAATTTACGATTAAAAAGACATACTGAACTTGAATCCGACTTATTCGAAATAATGTGCACTTTACTGCCAACACTCACGGGTCGCATTGGTATTTTATTAGCATATCGGCCACCAAAATGTACTAAAACAAATTTTTTCGATTGCTTGTCAAGCATAGCTGCAGTCTGTTTAAACAAATTTCGCGACATCGTAATACTGGGGGACTTGAATTGTAACATGTTCTGTAAAAAGGAAAAAGAAATTAACGACTTTTTAAATACGTTTCGTTTACATAATTTGGTTGTAAATAAAACTAGACCGAGCTCAGGAACGCTTCTTGACGTTATTCTAGTGTCAAATCCGGTTAATTTTATAAATACTCAGGTAATTTCATCGGGGGCTGCGGATCATTTAATATGCTTAACTAATTTCCGGATGAAAAACAGTAAACCGCCGTCAAACTTTATCACATACAGAAAATTTTACGAATATAGTATCCCGCGAATAGAATCTGACTTACTGTCAGTTTGAGTGGTCAACCGTATATCAAGTAAATACCTTAATACCCGACATCGACGTTGACCGTGTGTACAAAAAATGGATCAGCTTAATGACAAACATTATTAACAAACATACTACTATGAAAACCATCCGCATACGACAAAAGCCTGCATGGTTGGATTCAGAGCTAATCAGAGAAATCCGAAAACGAGATAAGTTATCAACAAAGCCAAAAACTCCTGCCAATATTGCCATTTTCAAAGCTCAAAGAAACTATGTTACTAAATTGAAAAGAGATAAAAAGAAAATTAAACTCATTAAACTGACAACTAAGCCACAACAATTTCATAAAACGATTCAAGGTTTGACCGGATTGGGCAGAGATTTCAACAGCCAAGAAATTAACTACCTAAAAGACGGCAACTGTATACTAGCAACGGCAGAAAAAATTTCACAAGCTTTAAACAGATACTTTACCACATGTATTCCGGAATGTACCGCACTATCTAAATTAGAACTTGATCAGCACCCATCTATCAAAGCTATTTGAAACAAAAACTTCCCAGAATTCACGTTACAGTTTATTTCCGATTACGATGTTTTCAACACCTTAGCATCACTCGACACGAATAAATCAACAGGAATAGACGGAGTCAGTGCTAGCGTGTTAAAGAGCATTCGACGAGCTATTTCTATACCCCTAACTGGTTTATTTAATCACTTTATTCTTGTTAACGCTATACCATCAGATCTAAAAATTGCTTGTGTAACACCAATTTTTAAAAAAGGTGACCCTTTATTAAAAAAAACTATCGCCCAATTTCCGTGCTTCCTATCATTGCCAAAGTATTTGAGAAACTTATTTTAAAACAACTAGATACGCATTTTGAACAAAGTCTACCAGAGGACATGACCGGATTCCGAAAAAGGCAAGGATGTACAACCGCTTTAATATCTTTAACAGAACAATGCCGCAGACATATGGACAAAAAAGAAATAACAGGATTATTAAGTCTTGATATATCAAAAGCTTATGATTCAATCCCGCATTTTTTGCTTCTGGCCAAACTACAAGCATTTGGATTTTCTTATAGTGCAATAGCTTTTTTTAAGAACTTTCTAATGAATAGAACTCAAGTCGTTAAAATTCAAAAGACTAAATCTAGCCCACGTCTGGTAACAAAAGGTGTACCACAGGGGTCTCTACTGTCACCCCTTTTGTTCAATCTTTTTTATGCCGATTTGTCATGGAGTCTACCAAATCTAACGTTGATCAAATACGCTGACAATACAGACACTGTAAGCGTCTGCCAGAGCCTCAGTTTAGCATTTGAACTCGTTCACAAACACCTACAATTGAATTATTTAAAACTAAACGTCACCAAAACGCAATTCATTTTAATAGATAGCAGGTGCAGCATTGACATCAAATTAGGCAATGAAATTATACGGTCAACTGATTCAATAAAGGTTCTCAGATGGACATTAGTGTGAAGTATGTGTTACAAACGTGAATAGGCCTTAAAACCAGTTCTTTTGTCTTTCTATTCAAAACATTTAAACATACGGTCAACCTATTTCCAAAAGGGGGGGAGGCTTCCCCACCCCCCCCCCTAGTCTAGTAGACGCCCCAGGGAAAACCCGGGGGTGGGGTTTTCTCCCCCTTTTTTTTTTTTCCCCCCCCCCCCCCCCCCCTCTCTCTCTCTCCCCCCCCCTCTCTCTTTTTTCTCTATTAATCCCTCCCCCCCCCCCTTTTTTCTTCTTTTTTTTTTTTTTTTCTCTGGGGGTTTATTTTTTTTTTTTTTGGGGTGGGGGTGGGTTGGGGGGGGGGCGGCCCCCCCCCCCCCCTCCCCCTAGCCCAGGGACACCCCTCGGGACGAAACCAAAAAAAACATTAGAACCCAAACTGGAAGTTACAAAGCAAGTATCTAGCATGATCCAAAAAGCAGCCGCCAAATTGGCACAGCTACGCCAGATAAGAAACTTATTACCACCACATAAAATGCAAGTTTTATACAAAACTTACATCCGGTGTCACCTAGAGTTCGCATCTGAACTTTTACTTGCAGCCCCTCAAATGCAGCAACTACGACTTGAAAGATTTCAGAATACAGCCTTACGTCAACTACTACGTGTCCCATGGTATGATTCAGTCAAAAAGACTTGTAAAGTTGACTCCCTGGTGGACAGACGTGTAAAGAAATCAATGCAAACAACCTACAGTGCAATACGCGAAGGAACGCCAGCATATTTACAAAGGCTCTTTGTGTTGGCCAATTCATCACACAGCCAGCGACATACCTATTTGTTGATTCTGCCTAAATGTCGAACAGAGGCGATGAGAAAATCATTTACAACTCTTTGCTCAATACAATGGAATAAGATGAATAATAGCCTAAGAAACGCAGAAACAATTTCCGAATTTTTAAAACTTCAACATAAATTTTAACTTACACTAAACTTAATTATTTGCTGTCTAATGCGCAAACGAGCTATAGCTCATGCATTTTCGAGAATAAATGTTTAGTAGTAGTAGTAGTAGTAGTAGCAAGATGTCTAGTGCACTCAGTAATTTATACGCACTGTTACGTGAAGCGCCAAGTGCATGAAAGAGTGCGTGCAGCGAACGAGGCTAAGCAAGCACGCTGGCTGCAAGTTAAAGTGAGAATAGTTGTTGGTTTGCGTTCACCTTTCAGAAATTCACCTTTCAGAAAGTCACCTTTCAGAAATTATTTTCTCAACGTTCGCCTTTCAGAAAGCCAAAATGTTGGAACGTTCACCTTTCAGAAAGTTGAAATAAATTATGGAACGTTCATCTTTCAGAAAGTCGAAATTTTATAAAGTTACCTTTCAGAAAGTTGGAATTTTGTAACGTTCACCTTTCAGAATTAAAATTTGGAAGTTTATATATACTTACTTACACCTAATGTCCTAATTATATAATATGCATACCAAACAATATTATAAGTGTATATATTTATTATTTATTCGATGTGTACAAATAAGAATTATTAATTCCTAATTTTAGCTATTTTTCGTTATGTAATTTTTAAGTAATTTACCAGTAGGGACCATTCATCACCTGAAATTTCATTCATTCACAGTACATTTTAAGGCATGTCAAGTAAACAGACTCAAGACGTTAGTTCCGAATGTGCAGCAAATTCTGATGAACTGTGTTATTCGGCTGGTTTTGCAATTCTACTTGTTTTGCTAAGATTTTGGACGGTTTCTTGTTAAATTTATTCAAATTTAGTTTATACTTCTGGGTGTTCCAATACATGTAGATTGATCCAACTCAACTCGACCCGGGTCCACCCGTGGGAAGGGAATGAATGGGTCCTTAAGGGGGTGCTACCCAGGTCAAAAATCAAAGTTCTCTAATTTTGCTTATTTTCACATATGTTACTCCCCCAACCCCAGCACCCCAGCCCAGTTTAAGGCACCCCAACGTCAGATGAGAATAATTAATCTTGAAGGTGCACTTTTGGTTTAGTACGTTTGTCAGTGTATTTACATAGGCAAAAGTACGCAAAAACACCTAAAAGTAGCCCTTAGTTGGACAGTTCTAACACAAACCGCATCAAGCCAATCAGTCTGAAACTTGGCATAGTAGCAGCCCACATGCATGCGCAAAATCGTGTGATCCGGATTTTCGATATGTCTTCTCAATTCTAAAATCGAGGGCGAAATGTGAAAAAAAGGCTGTTTTTTGCGCCCGCCAAGTTTGAGTGATTTTACATTTGGCGTCACTGCTAAGGCCATGGGCAAAAATTTAAAAAAATGAATCATAGAGGTTGAGATATGACATTAGGCTAATCATGTAAAAATCAGCTTCGTCAGTATTAACAAAAATTTCTAGTAAAGGAACGCTTTGTGAGCACAAAAAACTTGTTTTGCGCCTATGATTTATGTACACGTAAAATCGAATTTTGGGAGCTCCTAGTAAAAAGTTAGCAAAAGCTTTGGTTCCAGTTTGTTACATCTGCGATGCGCCTTCCCTGGGGCTACATTGTGTGCAAATTTGAAGCGAATCGGAGAACCGAAAATTTTCACTTATACAGGTAGCCCCCCCTTAAGCCCGGCCGCTTCATACTTGTCCGTAAGGGCTGTCCGTGTCCGAGTCCGTGTCCGTAAGAGTATTTATACTTTGATTAACGGGTGTCCGGATGTCCGTAAGACATTATCCGTAAATGTCCGTAAGGGCTGTCCGGATGGCCGCACGCTAAGTTGAATTCAATTCAACTTTTGTCTGTGTCCATAAAGAATCAGCCAATCAAATTAAAGCGTACGTAGCATTAGTAGCTTTTGTAGTCATGTGTACGTGCGTACACAAAAAGTTCCTCCACGCATTGCAAAGTATTGTGGAATGTGTTGTAGTTTCAGCTAATCAGCTTGATTTTAGTGTGATTGTGACAAGAAACCGTCAAAAATCTTAGCAAAAGAAGTAAAATTGCAAAACCAGCCGAATAACAGTTCATCAGAATTTGCTGCACATTCGGAACTAACGTCTTGGGTCTGTTTACTTGACATGCCTTAAAATTTACTGTGAATGAATGAAATTTCAGGTGATGAATGGTTCCTACTGGTCAATTACTTAAAAATTACATAACGAAAAATAGCTAAAATTATGAATTAATATTTCTTATTTGTACACATCGAATGAATAATAAATATATACACTTATAATATTGTTTGGTATGCATATTATATAATTAGGACATTAGGTGTAAGTATAAACTTCCAAATTTTAATTCTGAAAGGCGAACGTTACAAAATTTCGGCTTTCTGAAAGGTGAACGTTCCATAACTTCAACTTTCTGAAAGGTGAACGCTCCAACATTTTGGGTTTCTGAAAGGTGAACGTTGGCAAATTTCAGTTTTCTGAAAGGTGAACGTTGAGAAAATAATTTCTGAAAGGTGACTTTCTAAAAGGTGAATTTCTGAAAGGTGAACGCAAGCGTAGTTGTTGAGTGCACACTTCTAAGTGTTATAGCATACTGATATTATGACTGTGTTAAAGTATACACCGCGATGAGTCAGTGATAAAGATGCACGCTGACATCAGTGCACTAACTAGATTATAGTGCACGCTATGAGTTTAGCAGGGTGCAGTTATTTTCGTTAGTATTGCACTTGTCATTTTGCGTTTAACCTTTGCAACTATAACAACAAAAAAATGCAACATAAGCCTTTATTAACAGAAAAACGTTCAGACTTTTTGACACCAACTTTTTACATTTCTTAGACTTCTTCAAGTGACTTATTGGCTACGGTTCTACATTAAACTGGCTCTAATCCGTAGACAGGATATTTAGCCACCTAGCTGAAAAACTGACAGTAGGCGAGAATTAAGGGTGACTGTTTTACTTAGGCTCGAAATTTCGACTAATCGAGCTGTAACTTTGAATGCATAATTGTCAAACAGTGGAATCATGAATGTGATGAAAAAAATACGTACCGTTCAAATGAAATACTTACTCACAGCAAAGTACTGTTTTCTCAAGACAGGTATGATATAATTTGCGTTATTGTGTTAAAAATAAATAAAATAAAAAATGTTAAACACTGAGAGTGAACTTGTAGTTGTACACTTGATGGTTGAAATGTGTTCTTTTCGAAGTGAAATTACATTCTGTTTTGTCTCAGTGTTCAACAATTTTTGGTCAGACTGTAGAATATACTGTATGTATACGTTGATTTTACTTATAAAAGTTTAGAAACCAACAGAAGTATTTATTTACTGAGTTTTTGCTTCCAGTCACCACAGCTAAAGTCAATGTTACTGTTAATTTATAAATAGGTTTGGAATTCTAATTATTGAACAAAATTTTAATAACAAAAAAACAGGATGGTTCATAACTTTGAGCGAAAATAACAAACTTCATTAGTTTAAGCAGCATTGGTAACTTCATATTAAACTTGGACAAAAAATAAGTAAAAATCATTACAAACTGCTAAAACCATCATTGCATCGATGATTTTTTACCATTCTTAACCGCAAAATATCAAGTGAGTTTGATAAGTCAGCTGACACTACTGTTGACATGCTGGCCTACATGCAGATGATACTTGCTAATACTACGTAACGTTGGTTCTTAACATCAGTTTCTTTTGCAGGAGGAACAAAACTTGAAATCAGGGTCAAAGCTATTTTGTCAATTTTAAGCATGGTATGGTTGTTACAATCAATTTAGCAATTCAAACTGTCGTAGCATGGTAGTATTATACGTTTTGTCACTATGTATGTCTTTACCTACTTCTTGTCGGTAAGGCATATGTACTGTTACCAAGTGGCAGGACTAACTACGAACTTTCGCATTGTGCTTCCGGTAGTTAGGACGCTTGTATGTTTGAAAGTTCTGACGGAACAAAAATAATCAAAGGCAGCGTACACAATGACTATTTGATGATGCTATTTATCATTTGCCTTTTACACTGATTAGTTGCTCTGTAAATTGGACTATAATTGAAATTTTAATTGTGAGCAGTTGTAGGTTGCCTAGACTTAATGATCTGTAATGCGATGTATTGTACATTTTAGTAGCTAAGAACTTAATCTTTCTGTAATGATATTTTTGTAAACTTGGAGAATAACTTCGCACTACTACACTATACACGGAAAGTGACTAAAACATAGCTTTAAACATGTATTCTAAAATTCTCCAAAATTTATTACTTGGTTAACACACTAATTGTCGTTTCCATTAAAACACCAATTTACATTTCCCTGCTTAAAACAACGTTTGTCGTTACTGATCAACTTATTATACATATTTAGGTACCGTATTACCTCGAATAAAGCTTATGTCTTAAATAAAGCATCTATCTGTCAGTAGATAAGCATGAAATGTAAGTAGTATTTTAGAACTAAGTGACAAAATGCCAGAAGATGTGACAGTGTTTGAAGAAAGCACAATTCATGCGGTTCCCGAAATTGTTTCCTCAAATGGACGCCTGCGATTTGTCTATATAGCAGCCTTCCTGTTGTGTGGCTGTGTGTGCGTCTATCTGAATGTGTCTTTAAATATGGAATATTTCACAAAAGCTAAAGGAAGTGTGATCCAAGTGGTTCCCAATACCGTCAAAACGTTTCCCATTTTTATCTATTGTGCTTCAACAAGGTAACTACTATCTAGATTTGTTAGTGCTAAAATGATGCTTGAACCTACACCAGCAATAAAACTTTTAACACCTAATGCCCACAAAAAAATATAAAAATACATTCATGAGGCCGAGAAATACAGATAAATAATTAAACTTAATGCAGTCGGCTGTTCATTGTACGCTGATCGTTAATTAAAACAACTTCCAAAATAAATAGAAAAACAACAAAATCATGAAAAGGTCTGCTAAGTGTTGGTTGTTTATTTATTATAATCAATTCACAGAAACCTGCCACAGATAGCTTCGCAGCCAAAGACTTGCCATGGATACTTTATTTTCTAACTATTGCCCCTTTTCTAACTTTTCTAATTTGCAGATACAATTCATCGAGTCTTCGCCAACTAGCAGAATCAGCGAGCGTCCAAAACATCCAAGCTGCTGCAAATTATTTGGAAGCACTCTTCGACGTGTCAACTGCCGCTTTGGCCAATAATTTCAGTGGGCCAGGTGCATTTCAGGCCTGGGAAGCCGTAGAGACGGGAGCAAAGGCAGATATAACGTCTATAATGGAACAAACGGGTGGCACCATCGAGGATTTGTTGGAATCGATCCGTTATCAGCCCTGCGACCATGAGTGTGCGACGTTCTACGAAAAGTTCATGTGCTGTGCTCCAAATAAAACATTCTATACTCCGTACGGAATCTGCAATTCTGTCTGGCAAAATGTACGACAATTTTTCAAAGGAACAGCCGGAGGTAAAAATTTCCAGAATCAGTATTGAACTTTTTTCAATTTTTCACATAATTTAGCCTTAATTTAATCCAATTAAACGTACATAAACTGTAAACAAAATACGGTAACAAAATAAATACAATATGAACAAAAAAGTACTTTATACAGTTTGAGCAAAAATCAATATTCTTGTTGTAAAAACACTTGCTAAAAAACTTGCGCTTTGAACGAAGCACAGTTTTACTTACAAAGATGGATTTCAGGCATCAGTGTTTCGATGGAAGTTCCAAAATCCGAGTCCTTAATTAACACTCGACGTTCAACCAATGGAATTATCATGAAGATAGAAACCAATCATTACAGCGGACGCATGGAGTATTTCCAGATACCTGCTGGTCAACAAACTATCGTCCTGATGAGTGAAAAACGGATTGTGCGTCTGCAAGATGGTCACTGCAGAATGTATCCCAACACGCAACCCACGCAAGAACTGTGTTTCGCACTCTGCAAGCAACGGGCTATTGTTGAGCGATGCAACGCCGATTGCACATTGCTGTTACAGCACAACCTGCTGCCGGAAACAATGACTGAAAAACCGCCAATCTGCGATCTGGCCACTAGTTTGAGTTGCATCAAGGAATATGTTCTGAACCCTGCGGCGATTGCGGAAGTGGAAGAGCGTTGTTCAGCTGAATGTCTTCCTGCTTGTGTTGAAACACGCATTGAAAGCGCGTTTACTTACTCAAAGTATACATTTTTTACAATATACAGCTATCCAATTACTTCAGGGAAATTCTTTTATTTTTCTTTGATTTTTCTTTCATTTACTTTTTCTTTCGACCAAAATTGTTTTCATTTTTTTTGCTTTTAATTTTCCTGAAATAATTGGGTAGCTGTATTTAATTAATATTTTCATTATATTTAATATATCAATTTATATACAATCTTGTTAACTCTTACTTAAAGCCAGCCCAGATATGGGATATGCTGGCATAGTTTTTATTGAGGCGAGTTAATATATCGCAAATGACGTAACAAGGTACCTCTTGAGTATGACGTACTCTTTATGCCTTAGCTTTATCGGCCAAAAGTCGACACTGCACATAACTAGAAATATAAAATTACACTTAACTTTTTTTGTAAAATTTTATGCCTTTTTTACACACGTGTTTTCAATTTGTGTCAGT
The DNA here is from genome assembly GCA_030248245.1 of Trissonchulus sp. WLG1_4. Classification (NCBI taxonomy): domain Eukaryota; kingdom Metazoa; phylum Nematoda; class Enoplea; order Enoplida; family Ironidae; genus Trissonchulus; species Trissonchulus sp. WLG1_4. The sequence continues at coordinate 10,416 of JASANF010013451.1, forward strand.
TGTATTTTTTAGTTTGCAAACTGAAACGCCATGCACGGATAGCAACAAAGCGCTTATCGTGCTTGCTTTCTCACAATTAGTCACCCACGAAACTTCCGAGTATTACATTATGTCGCTGGATTTATTTTTTGCCAACACCGGAGGAATCATTGGATTATGTGTAAGTTGTAGGGTCAATCCATTCAGTCTGACTTCATTCACAATTCGATTAGGCGTTTTTGATTTTACCTTTTCCGTAACTTAAACTTGTTATAAACGATATTTATTTTACGCAAAAAATACTAAGGTGTATACGCGACAAATTCATAATTTCAGTGTCATGCTGTCAGCATTTGGATATGTTACTATATTAAGTAAGCAAAATCAATTCTAAAAATCTTGATTACATTTAGAAAAAAACCTTCGATGTCAACTTGAATATTTTTTTAGCTTGGAGCATCAGTTCTCAGCATTTTTCAAATGGTTTTACTGTGCATACGTTTCTGGTGTGGCAGGAAGAAATCGGTTGATCCCACATAAATGACACTGTCTGCTTCTTGTCGTTATAGGTGGCGTAAAAATGTAATAATTACTAAAAACAAAACTTACTCGTAGAGGAATTTCTTAAACCTTATGTTTTTGATAAGTATTTATTTAATTGTTGCTCTTTTTTCTAACACAGTTTAAAATTCTGAAACAATTATGTAACTGTCTTGAAAATACAAACGCGTACACGCGTACGGGCATTCTTTACAGAATATGCTTTTCAGGTCCGTATAAACTAAACTAAAAATGTGCTGAGTCTAGCAATCCTACTGAAAGTGAACCAAATACTGTGCCATATTAGGGGTAAGGTTTTGTGAAATTAGTAGAGCCTGATATTTGCCCGATGTTTTACTTTAATTAAATTAAAAAAATTTGTGCAATATTGAAACTATCTCAAAACGAAATTAACATTTGGATATCACACTAATAATGTGTGCAATTAAGGGGGTAGTGTCGCGAAAGCAGTCGAATTTGCGCCACTATAAAACTTTTTCAATGAAAGATAGGTCATTGTTTTTTATATATTCTGACAATATGTTTCTAGTGAAATATTTCTGCCAAGTTTCAGCAAAATTGATGCAGCATACAGTTAGCAGTGAAGTCGCAAAGTCGGAAAAATGACGTTTTGAAAACCTATTCACATTCGATAATTTCGTCACAATTAAAAAACTTTTTGTTTAGATTCTTTACCCAAAGTAAAAGCACATATGCTCTAGTTTTAGTTTAGTGCACACAAAATTTAGTGCAAATTAGTTGAGCGGTTGTGGAGTAATGCCTGTTTGAACTGTGAAACTTTGCGTAACCTGTAAAGTACTCACAGGAATAATGATAAATTGTAAAAATTTTAGACACTTATTTTGAAATCAAAAGAAAAACGAACCTTCATTTTTCATTTTTTTTATTCGGGCAAAAAGGGCAAAACAACACCAGCAAAAACCACCCAAAAAAAAAAAAACGTTAATGCAATACCAAATTGTGTTTTTTGATTGAAACTGTCATTTCATGCTAAGCTACATAAATCAGTCAAATTAATTCACATCACTATTCTTGAAAAATATTTGAAAATGAATTTTAAAAAGGTATGGACAAACAGTTGCTACTACAAGTCACTTTATATCAAAATTCTGTGTACACATACGATCAAACATATGTATGTATATGACTCTTTATAGCAGTCATTAGCTGTCACTAAGCCACAGTTAATCCTCAAAAGTGGTTTTGATTTGAAAATCGTGTATTTTCTGGCAATTAAACACAGTTGGAAACGTCAAAAATTTGTAATTTTAAACGTGTTACACTTTTAAATTTTTAACACGGTTCCCAACTGTTATCGCAATAAAAACATTTAGTCAAAATTATTAGTTGCGACTGCAACAAATTATCTGTTTTTCTATATTTATGTTCATGTTTTTTTATTCAAAAAATCCAAGCATATTATCCCAATACGGAACATATTATGCTACCAAACCGCAAAACAACGCAACGTGCAGACAGCCAGGAAGCAAAAATTAAACTAAAAACAGTTAGAGCAACGAATACATTTAAGATATTAGTAAAAACATGAATAGAACCACGAGGTTTATACTAACTGGACTATTTGCATTTTCCTCAAAGATTCAAAAAATTCAGCGCGTTTGTTAAAGGCTAAAAATAAAAATTTCGCAACTCTTTTTATGAGAATTTTGAGTTTGAAGTAATTCGACAAAGTTCTATGGTACTGGCAAGAATAAATCGCCAAACCCGCCTTAATAGCAGTTTGACAATTACGGTGGTTTAAATCAATGCCGGTTGCCCTACTCTTACAAATGCTGGCGGTACTGAAAACAAAAAGCCGCAAAAGTGACACTCATTCAACCATAAATAAACACAACATTTATTTATTGTTATCGGCAGCACGGCAGCATGGTATGCGATGTTGCATGCGATATGACATGAATCATTTATTTCACACAGTGAAACATGCTGCTACATGCCAACCACAATTTGTCTAACCTAAAACATTTTTGTTTATTAATATACATATATGTATTAAATATGTATCAAACTTCGGAAAATTGTATTTTTGTTCAAACTTCAAAGTTCAAAGTTCAAGCCCTGCATCCAGTCACATTTATTGGGACAAAGTAAAAATGGGACAATGTAGAATAAACTGTAGGCGCATGTGTTTGAAACTGGAGCTCTTCTAATAAGAGTTGATTGTGGCGCCGGACACAAATGATGATAATTTGTATTCTGCTATTGTTATATTAAAACTACAAATACATAAACAATAGCAATTCTAAAATAAACATTCAGAAACAAATAATAGGCATGCATGGTGGTAATCATAAACAAAAAATAGGCACTGTGCAACTCGAAACAATGCGAATGCTTAAGTTATATAATGACCTGTGAAGAACTTAAGTAAACAAACTAAACTAACTAAACTAAACACAGCAAACTAAGTCTTACATGCACTTTAGTTTTGCTAGTTCGTGTCTGCCAATTTGAATAAACAATACTTTATTCCTTCTAGAGAAGGTTTACATACGCAACGTAGACGCCACGTAACATAGACTTGTCAAAATCAGGGATTAAATAGACACCATAGAAGTAGGCCAATACAACCGCCAGTCAAATCACGGTTGGTGGATCATTGAAAAGGTTACTGTATCTTGTGGCCCCAGTCAAACATGGGCAATGAAAGTGTTCCGACTTTAGGGGGGGCTACCTGTATAAGATTTAATTTTAGGTTCTCCATTTTGCTCAAAATTTGCATACATTGTAGTCCCCATGAAGGCGCATCGCAGATGTAAAGGCTTTATTCAGCTTTACCAACGCCTTTTTAAATTTTTAATTTAAAGTTTAAATTCGATTTCAGGTTTAAAGTTTTTAATTTTGATTCGGTTGTAATAAAACTCTATAAATGTATGGTTTAATGTGATTTGTTCTTGCACTTAAGGGGGGCTACCTGTTTAAGGGGGTAGTGTCGCGAAAGCAGTCGATTTTGCGCGACTATAAAACATTTTCAGTGAAAGATAGGGCATTATTCTTTATACATTCTGAAAATATATTTCATGGCAAATATTTTCGCCAAGTTTCAGCAAAATTGATGTAGCATACAGTTAGCAGTGAAGTCGCAAAGTCGCAAAAATGACGTTTTGAAAACCTATTCACATTCGATAATTTCACCACATTTTTCAATCTGGTTGTCTAGTTTGTTTACACAAACTAAAAGGACATATGTTGTAGTTTATGTACACAAAATTTAATGCAAATTGCTTGAGCGGTTGCGGAGTAACAGCTGTTTGAACTGTGAAACTGTGCGTAAACTGTGAAGTACTCACAGCGATAATGATAAATTGTGAAAAATTTAGACACTTATTTCAAAATCAAAAGAAAAACGAACCTTTATTTTTAATTTTTCTTATTTGTGGCAAAAAATTATACGCCAAAACAATACATGAATTTCACAAGCTGGCCAACCTGATATCTGGCTTGATTTTTTGAACTTTTATGTCTCTAGTGTGTGATGTCTGGCTCACAAATGGTGATTGGTTCAAAATATTGGTAGATATTGGTAGTCTAGTGTCTGGCAGTATTTATTTGACACCATATGGCATTTCACTAGTTTCTCAGTGAACGTACAATTTCAAAGCAAAAAGCTCTCTTTTTGCAACCTATGAGCAAAACTGCTTTGGCGACACCACCACCTTAAGTGAAAATTTAGGTTCTCCGATTCGCTTCAAAATTGCACACGATGTAGGTTTGCGTTCATCTTTCAGATTGTTTCAGAAAAAAAATAAAATTGAAGAACTTTTATTTGTAATCTGGGTAATCCTTCCCCCCCTTTAGAGACTAGTACCGCAATCCTCACTTATGGTCTGATACGGTAAAACCAGCATATGACTGTGGTGTCGGTAATATCAAAGACGCCTGTGTCGCCTATTGAAGTAGTTGTAAATTAGAAATGGATGTCTATGCTACGTGGGGTAGACGTTGTGTATGTACACGCTAGAGAAGGAACTATAGTTTTCAAACTAACCGCTTTCAGCGTTAAACGCTGCTAAGCAGGCTGCATAGTCAATATGTTTTGTGTGTATTTTCAGCTTGGGAGCTGCTTACTTTTTTGGCTGCGTATATTTATGCATGATAATCAATAATCTATGTAGTTTTGTAATAATAGTACGTATTCTAAACAACTCGGCACCGTAATGTTTCACCAGCAGTATATAGGTACCGCTGAGAACCATTGCTTCTTAGAGCTCTTGTGCTCAGAACAATGTGTGGATTTAGAACCGAACGGTTCAATGCAGCAGTAGGCTTAACATCCTGCAGCAATATTTTTGTACGTAAATTAGTTAAGAATAAATTAGATAGTTAAAAAATTGGATAGATAGATAGATAGGGTACTTATGCATTGTAGGCCGTTACCTATATGTGTGTAGGTGAAAGGTAGACACCCGAGAAGGGACCTTGCCCCTTTTGGGGCCTACTTGTTTCATTAAACTGAAGATACACATTCTAAATGTGATATAAAGAAGCAATTTTTTATTCATTTCAGATTGTACGTATAGTCAAGATCAGCAGACAATAGATAATATAATATGCAGTTCGAATCTAAGCAAGTAACCGTGCAAGTTGTCTAATTAGCCGTTTATACGGCACTAAACAATAAAAACGCTGCACATCTAACCCATAGAAAATAACCTACTTATCGCAAACGAATAAAATTTTACTTAGTGGTATACTAACGACATATATCGTGATGACGAACCGACAAGTGGGCAATCAGTCGACAGTTTTCTCGGTTCGGCATTTATTTAAATATTTACAATTGAACTGTTGAACAGTTTTTGACAGTTGTCGTAACCGATTACAATAGTATATTAATGCCTTGTACTGTAATTAGTTTTTATAACGAGAGCACGCTCTAAAGATAAAAATTTCTAAAAAACTGGCGCAAAAACTTGAAAACTATGAAACTTTTTACACGTACCCTGTATGCATTGCTTAGGACTGGAAGCTCCGCTATGCACCCTTTTCAGGGTCCACCTCTGCGAAACTTCTTGGGCGACTGGAACCCTTGTGCTCCACTGCATCGACTCAAGCTTGGACTCCGGGTCCCAGTGATGAAACCAAGTTTCATCCCCAGTCACAAACCGTGCAAGAAAGTCCGTTTCATCAGTCTTGTATTAAACCAGCAACTCTCGAATGCAGTCAACCCGAGCGCGGTGATCTTGAGCACTGAGTTTTCGCGGGACCCATCTCGCCGACACCTTTGCCATGTTCAAATGGTGATAAATTATTTCGAGCACCAACTCCTCAGATAGCCCAGACCACTGCTAATTCCTTCAGCTTCATTTGGCTGTCCGCCGTAATTAAGTTCTCACACTTGGCCACATTGTCAGGAGTCACCGCTGTCGACGATCGACCATACCGGGGATCGTGTGCTGCGCTCTGGCGTCCTCGCTTGAGCTCGGCGGTCCACTTTTGACAGAGTTCGCCAGGCGCTTTCCCGTTCCAAATAAAATGGGTACTTGATCACAGCCCTCAGTTTAATCGTCGAAAATTTCAAAATTGGTCGACCGGACATTTTTAAAATCAGTCTGAAACAACAAAGCAAGAAAACCCATTAAATGCATTTTATTACGCGGCCCCTCAGAAGCCGCGTATATACTGTATTCAGAATCTGAGAGTCCTACGTTAATCTGGGTAGGTCGAATTTGTAGTGTAAATTAACACTAGAAGGGCAGGTACCTCTAAGTTCTGCCATACATCATCAGTCAATAAGTCTGCTCGACGGAACTAGCATAATTTTGAACTACAGCAGAGTGCAAAACATCCAACTCCGGAGCGGAATCTAATCACCGACTTTTTGATCATTAATCCGATGCTCTGTACTGCACGCACCACTACCAACTGAGCGAATCGGGCTGTTGAATCTGTAAAATTCCACTTAGACTCGTATCACACGTAATTAACAAAATGTTACAGCAGCAATAAGGGGTGATTGAAAATGTCATGCAAGCATGCATGTTATGTATGTGGACCATAGAATTAGAATTAATTTTTAAATGCTTATGTTTCTATTCTCCGATATCAGTGCATATCAGTACTATCTTCTATCCGATGTCGACACTTATGTTCCTATTTGTGACGTTCGTATTTTGTCACCCAAAGCTAGGAAGTTCGTAAACTCACATTAGGTGGTGTTAACTACTTCGATACAGTGGTCTTAGTGGTGTAGTGGTTAGTATTCTTGACTCTGAATCTGTGGGTTTGTGAGTTCAAATCTCGCTAACCACATTTTGTGAGTGCATTGTAATTTGTAGGTAGGTGACATTTTCGTATATTTTTAAATTTTGTTTCAATATTTTAATAGTTTGAAACGTATTTCTGTGTAGTTCAGCAATTTTGTTTGAAAATAGACTTTGAGCTACTCAGCAGTAATTGTGAGCAGCGCGAAGAGCTTGCAAATCTTTTAGCCAAAAATAATGGCCGCGTTTTATATTTCCTAATTTTCTCTAAACATAAAAATACACTAAACCTAATAATAATAATAATTAAAACCTAATACACTCTAAACCCAAAAAGTAACCACTTCTCACTCAGCAAAAGAGTTTGTGTTAAACAGGAATGGTCCAAAGTTTATGCACACAATGGAAGAAGTTGATCAGGCGATCTTAAGTAGGTGAGTTTACGAACTTTTCCAGTGATCCTCGTATCTGTTGAGTTATACTCTTTTGAACTGTGAAATTGCGTGAACTGTAAAGCACTCACAAAAATAATGATTAATTGTAAAAAATTCAGAAGCTTATTTTAAAATCTAAAAAAACGCACCTTCACTTTTATTTTCACTTGTTTGTGGTAAAAAATAGTGCGTCGACACATTACGTGTACTTCAGAGATGGGACCGGTTCCACTTACCGGTTCCGGTTCCAGATCCGGTACCGGTTGCAGCGTACCGGTTCCACTTACCGGTTCCGGTTCCAGATCCGGTACCGGTTGCAGCGTACCGGCTCCGGTTACGGTTCCAGTTCCGGTTCCGGTTATAGAAAATTGCCGGTTCCCGGTTCCGAATTCGGTTCCACTTTTATATTGATGAGGTTCCCGGTTACAAGGGAACTTCGGATCTTGGATGTTTATTTCTGTTAGTTGTTTTCTATGCTTAATATATACATTTATATACGATTGTCAAAATAGTTACTTTTGTCCCAAAAAAAGGTAAAAAATTGCTATAATCTTAGGGGAGCGGGGTCAAACATTGGTAAGATGAGGAGAGGGAGTTCCAAAGCTACAAGCTACAAATTTAATTCACTTTTGTCACTATGTAGCTATTGATTTCCGGAGTGCCATTTTAGATCGGCCAGAAATTTTCGACTGGCCGGCCGGCCGCCGGCCTGTATGATGGTAATAAAAACACGGACTGGCCAGCCAGATTCAACCTACCGACAAAATTAGGCCGGCATAACAATCCGGCAGGCTAAGTTTATTCTAAAATGACACTCTGGATTCAATCGGTTTTGTCCAAATTATCGAATGCTCCGGCCGGCCGGTTTTCCGGGGCCCCGCCGCCCACTTTCCCCGCCCCCCGCCGCCGCCGCCAGCGGCTTTCCGCCGTCACAACATAGGTAGTGTTGGGTCAGGAGAGATTATTAGAGATCGGCCGGGCCGGCCCCCGGCCCTCCGCCACGCTCAGACGGCCCGGCCCCGGCCTGGCTCACTCGGCCCGCGGCCCGCACCGGCCCGGGGCCGCTGGCGCTGGGCCTCCCGGGCCACCGGTCCTACCGGCCGGCCGCCCGGCCACGGGCCGCTGGGTGGAGCTTCAGCCTCGAACCAATCAAATGAAGTTAACTGGACGTCACAAACAAACCCCCGTAGAGCATCTGGTCTTCACGGCAACTAACGAGCTTTGTCTTCAGTTTAATATGAATGTATTTAAAAGCAAGTGCTGTGAACGGGAACTAAAACCAACGGCGGGGGGACTATACTTATGTATCTCAAGTTATATATTATAAGGACTAAATTTATATTGTAACTCAAGTGCGCTGCAACAATGCAGTTGAAGCTTTTTGTAAACGCCTAAGCGGAGACTTAAGTTTATATATTGATTTATTTTGTGGGGTGCACCCCAGCTACAACAAAGCTGATACAAGTTTTAGTTTTTTTCCTGTCGCTACCTCAGTAGCGACAGGACTTTACATTTGTTTTGCCCTACGTAAAATACACGTCTACGTGTATTTTCTGTAGAAAATTTGTGTGCGTGTGTATATGTAATTTTACCGTTATGTGTGTGAGGTGGCCAAGCAGCTAACCAGCTAGCTTCGTTTTGTTGTTGCTAGCTAGGTTACTGTAGAACCGAAATGGCCAGATATGTGTTATTTTATTGTTTTCAAATCCTTAAACAAGAATTTTGTGTGACTGACGCTTCAATTATCGGAAACCAGATAATGAATAAATAAATTACTTCCAGAATTATTTAAAATAAGCAGCAAAAAAGAAGCAAAAGTCGTCCCAAAAGAAAGCAAAGCGCACCTTGACAGTGGTGTCAAAGGTATTTAAAAACAACTTTCAAATCCAATCAAAAAATCTTAATAATAGTTTGGTATTAACAGTTTTATTGGCACTTAATTGGTCGAGTAAACGTTTATCACAACAACTACTTAGCATACCTATTAACTTTTACTGTAAACGGAACCTGAATCAAATTATATATACAGGCTAAAGCCCGGTCCAAACATTGTCAGTAACAGTCTCAATTATTCTATAAGCTCAATTTGTATGTAGTTTCTGTGCATAACATTGAAATGCAAGTTTTTTGTGTGTGAGCTAGACTGGAAGACGCTAACTACTGCAAACAAGAGTGCATTTACAACTTCTGTGCTGACATACAGACACAAATACGGACAGGTATAAACCAAGCTTGACTCTTTCTAGACCATGGCGTAAATTTATAAACCATTTATGCATTGTATTTCTTCTTTCATGAACATCCTCATCGCTACACACAACAGGTACTGACCGATCAGACCGTTTTTACTAAACCCTGTGGTGGGTCGGTTCGTCGAAATTTGTGCCCTCCTTATGTACATTTGGAAAATTTAAGTCATGCATACACATATAAAAGCTGAGGAATTCGGGGGGGGGAGCCGTCAACAGAGGGGAAGCGCTACGCAGTTTGTTTTTAATTAGGGAACGAATTGTGGAGATGGAAAGGGGGAAAGATTGATGGAAAGGGGGAAAGAGTCGGGTTAGATGTGTGTAAGACTGTGCTTTTCTTCGTCCTTGATAGAATCCTTCGTAAATCCGAAATCCTTTATGGTTATGTATTGCAAGTGGGTGCATGGCTAGAAAATCTTCTGTCTGTGAGTATTGGCACACCCTATGATTGCGAGTAAACCAGAAAACCGCGTCCGGGCGTCGAATGAGGTAGACTTGGAGGCCTACGTTTAAATATGATATCGGGTTGGCTACTTGAGCAAGGTGCTGATAAAGTTTGGATAGTAATTTTTCGTACCTGCCAAATTACTTCTATTTACCTCCCTCACTAATATTACAGAGTACTTGCAAAGGTGAGCATTCATTCGCTCGACATTCAATTGCTCGACTTTCATTTGCTCGACAAAAATTTACTAAATTTCCAAAACAGCCAATGTTTACATTAGTTTGCGATTGCTCGACTTTCGGATGATCGTCAGCCCTTTAATTGGACCCCTATTGTCTGTCTTTATAATCCTAGCGTCTTCGATTGCTCGACAAATTTACCGTGACAATACTCAATTCAGCTGTTTAATTGCAAAAATTCACAATTCTTGCAAAGAATGTGACCTGCTATGAATAAATGGACAGTTTAGTTTAAATAAAAATTTATGACCCTATTGAAAATTTTGAAAATTGAAAAGAATAAACGGTCGTCTACCTAGAATAGAAAGTTCTCGGTGTAGAACAGAGGGTCCTCTGCCTACAATACTTAGAGGGTCCACTTACAGTCGGCAACCCGTCGTAGCCACCTGTCTAATTAAAATTTGAATTAACTAATTTTGGCTATAGTATTAGTACGTCTATACATAGGCGAAATTTCTTTATAACTTTAGTTTTTTTTTGAGTGAACTTATCAGATATGTATATATCTATTGATAAAAGTACAATTTACGGCTGTAATTATCAAAACAACATTAAATAGCACTGCTTTCTATTTTCTTTTAATTCTTTGACATTCATATAATCTCAATAAAAAACTAATAGTGATTTTTTAATTCTAAACACGCCTTTAGTCTCACTTCATATGCTAAAAGTAGGCTCCAACTAAGAGACTTATAAAGACATTACAATAGCCTCAGGCTCTGTCGAAACGAGAAAAGGTCAACACTCAACACAAGAGAACAATGAGATAATAAAATTGATCCATTTTTACAAAAGTTTTAATAGTTTTCAGGCACCAGCGCAGCATATTGTCAATGTAAATATACATTGACATAAACACTGCGTCTAAGATTATTTCATTTGACTAGCCTAAGCCTACCCATAAGCCTAAGTATAAGTCTAAATCTAAGCCTATGCCTCATTATAAGCCTAAGCCTAAGTGTAAGTACACGTCAAAGAATATTTCATTTGACTAGCCTAAGCCTACCATAAGCACAAATCTAAGCCTAAATATAAGCCCAAATCTTAGTGTAAGTATACGTCTAAGAATATATTTGACTAAATGAACCTACCTATAAACATAAGTATAAGTTTTAGCCTAACCATAAGCATAAGTCTAAGCCCAGACCTAAGCACAAGTAGAAGCCTAAGCCTAAGTGTAAGCTAAGCCAAAGTATAAGCCTACGCTTAAGCCCAAGTGTAAGTATACGTCTGAGAATAGTTCATTTGACTACATAAAGTTCATTTGTACATAAACATGTAGTAATTAGTATTAATTTTTTTCTCAGAATTGACGTTAAATTTGTCGAGCAATCGAAGACACTAGGATTATAAAGACAGACAATAGGGGTCCAATTAAAGGGCTGACGATCAAGCGAAAGTCGAGCAATCGCAAACTAAAGTCTGACCAAAAAAGGTTGAGTCACTTAATGTTTTGCTTGTTGCATAAAAATGGTAAGAGATAGCCCCAACAAAGTATATATATATTCTTAACCCTTGGGACGAGTAAAATTTTATAGTCACCATCACTGGTCACTACTGGTCCTTCTGACAAAAAAGTTACTGTACGCCTACCAAACTCACAAGTAACATTTATAGTATATTGTAGGTTTATGTCCAGCAAACGAACTTTCGAATGAGCTATCGATGTCCACTCAATGTCCACTCAGTGTCCACTTATTAAATGTCGAAGATAAAGTGCTTTTTTGTTACTAAAACAATTCTTGAATACTTTCACGGTCCAATTTTCCTGTCATAATGTGAAAAATAACGCGGGCTATTTGTTCCGACTCCTTATTTGATTGTATTGTACTGTAGCTGAATTTAATACACCGGGTAAACTGACCACTTGACCACTAAGGGAGCAAATCGAGATTTTTTTCACAGGTTGGAAATAGGGTCGAGTCCCAAGGGTCCAGAATATATATACTTTGTTGGGGCTATCTATAACCATTTTTATGCAACAAGCAAAACATTAACTGACTCAACCTTTTTTGGTCAGACATTAATGTAAACATTGGCTGTTTTGGAAATGTATTACATTTTTGTCGAGCAAATGAAAGTCGAGCAATTGAAAGTCGAGCGAATGAGAGCACGCCCTTGCAAATTCCTCCCTAGTGACCTTTGCTGTAATGAAAATACGGCTGGCTTATGACACATGCCTATAGACCAACACACACACTTTGTGACCTAAAGGGGAGGGCTACTTGTATAAGTGAAAATTTTAGGTTCTCCGATTCCCTTCAAATTTTAGAATTTGAATTAATTTATCTTAGTATTAATTTGAATTAGAAGTAATTTATAGTATTAATTTGAATTAGAAGTATTTTATCTGAAATTGAATTTAAATAATAATTTAATATTGAATTTGACATAATTCGAACTTGGCGAAAGTCGATCAATCGCAAACTAATGTAGGGCTGTTTTGGAAATTTGTTACATTTTTTTCGAGCATATGAAAGTCGAGCGAATGAAAGTACGCCGTCATCACACACCATATCATACAAAAACAGGGGGCGTAGTAAAACTATGATCTTTAAACGGTGGTTTAAATTGAGAATTCGAGTAATTAATGTTTTCGTTCGTGGTAACGCTTGAGTCGCATTGTTTAACATACCTTTATACTTTGTTTTATAGTTTAAATTACTTTAATTTTAACAATATTGTCCGGACACGTAATCAGCCGTGTACATTAAGTGAGTAATGACTTACAAAGGTCACACAAATGTCACTAGGGAGGAATTTGCAAGTACTTTCTAATAGTAATGAGGGAGGTAAATGGAAGCACTTTGGCAGGTACAAATAATAATTCTCCATAAAGTTTTACCGTTTACTTCTTGCTTTGTATAAAAGAAGGTTAAATGGCTTAATAATTGGGGCTACAAGACTTATGTCTTGTGATGTAGTGCTTAGCATCTTTCAAGCCTATATCTACTTCCGGCCCCGGCTCGATACTCTACAGTTCGACACCTCTTTCTTTCTTTTTTCCTTTTTCAAAAAATAATATTTTTTGCAACATATTAATATTTAACTTCAATCGACGAAAATTTTACAAACAGTTTTGCAAGAATACCGCAAAACCTTTATGAAACTTGAAAGAATGTGAGCGACAGGTTAAACTTTTTTAGAAGGAATTTCTTCCAGCTATTCTATTCTACCGATTATACAGTTGCACTGAAAATTACTACTGTTGGACAAGACTGCAATACTGCTGTGGCCATGGATCAACACTCAATAAATTTTACATAAAACTGCTGCTTGTTTGCTTTCCGTTCGGCATCTGCTATTCATTGATTCATTCTACAGCTAGAGTGTAAGGTCCAAGAGCTCGCGCTATCTTATCAAAGCAACAGCTGGGGAAGAATACTGCTACTCTAAGAGGCAGCTTTGTGTTTGTAAGGCAAACAGTTACAGTTGTAAGTAAATTATTAGTGTGCTGCAGTCGTTCTTGGACTCTACCAGTCTTTATTACTGGTCAAACCAACCAGGGCCCACCGCGCCGGTCCCGGCAAACAGCGGGCCGGCAGGGACTGACCGGGCCAACCGGGCCGACCGGGCCAACCGGGCCGGCCGGGCCGACTGCAACGGCCCCGGGCCGGCCCGCTGTCACGCGGCCCGGGGCCGGTGGCGGGCCGCGGGTCGATGCCGGCTCGGGGCCGGCCCGGTGAAAATGGCTGCGGCCCCGGGCCGGCCCGTGGCCGATACTTGGCTTAGCGGCTGATCTCTATTATTTAGTTAGTTGTACCATACAGCATAATACTAGTTGTTCAGTGAACATAAATTTTCAAAGCAATATATTTTTTCCAAACTATGAGCAAATTTGCTTTGGCGACACTACCACCTTAAGCGCGCGTTGGCAACCCATATTTTTTGTTACAGTTTCCAAACTAGTTTGAATGTATGAAACATAAAATTTACCATTTTACGGAACAAAAGCACTTTGGCCCTTTTAATTTCAACAAATTGGCCAAATTTATATCAGAACTGGCAAAAACTCCGTAATTTTAAAAACCATATTGAATTTTTGCTTAAGTTGATGAGGCATAGGCATCAGCTCAGGTATTAGAACCAGAAAAATTACAATATCTGAGTAAATTCAGTCATGTCTGGCTTTAATTTTGGCTTCCGCTATTTCTAAAAACACGGAAAATTCTAATGTCAGGGAGTCATAACTCTGAAAATTACAATTTGTGGACCTAGGTTTTATCATAAAAGCCTGAAAATTAGGTCAACTATTCTCCCACTCAGCTGCACTTGAACCGATCTGCAGGCATGTATCGATGAAATTAATTATTTATTAGGTTACCATGATGAATCAATTAAATCAAATTAGTTTGTCTAAATTAAATCAAAGTAGTATACTCAAAGTGTAATCATTTACTTGGGTAGTCAAAAAGTCAAATCAAGAGTTAGAAATGTGGATAAGAGCCGGAAACAAATAAAACAATACACGAAAATCAATTGCTCGCTGCAATTAAGAATAATAGAGTAAATTTGTAAAACGAAACAAGGAAGTACTGAAATACAAGTATTACAACGATTTGCAACAACAACCAATTTTGATGCAATTTTGACACACAATCAATAAGCTGGCTTGGCTTCAGTGCGCTGCTGGCTTGTCTACTCTTGCTGAGAATCCTTGCTGAGCATGAGCTTTAGGCCCGAATTCACATACTAAGAGTTATTCACATACTAACGCTAAGCGTTTGCTAAGTGTTAGCGCTTAATTTGTACTAAACTGTTATTCACAAAATAAACGCTTAAAAATTAGGGTCTATTCCTTTACCGGATTAAGAGGATTGGGCTTATTTTAGTCCGAGGTTTTGGAATGACAAATCGGACTAAACAGACTAAACGAGTTAAAATAAGTCTGCGGCTTAATTTTAGTCTGACCCCATTCCAAAACTACCACTGGACTAAACGGATTTAACATGCACGCTTAACATTAGCGTGCATAGTTAAGTCCACTTAGTCCGACTAAAAAGCAGCGCGCTAAAAGTTAAGTCCGTTTAATCCGGAGGTTTTGGAATGGCATTTCTAAGCTTAATTTTTAAACCGTTTAGTCCGATTATAATTAACCCTTTAATCCGGTAAAGGAATAGGCCCTTAGTGTTATACTAAACTTAGCGTTTAGCAACATTTGTGCTTAGTTTTGGCTTTGGCTTGGAGTATGCTCCCTGCTTGATGTGGATCCGGAATTCGTTATTTATCGGCATTTCCATTTGGTATTTATAAATCCGATTATAGATTTATTTAAATTACTATTTCTTATTAATAATATATATTTTTCTCTAACTATAAATTTGTAAAAAATGTTTTCAGCAGGTGGATTCCTGAGAAATGCAAAATCAGCTCTACATGTTTCAGGGGGCATATCGTGAAAAAAATAAATTTTCAAATAGAAGTTCTTGAAGAAAAATTACTTCGATTAAGATGCTCTACTCAAAAATGTAAAAAAACGAATTTGGACAACAAAGTGCATTTTTTATTTTTTGCGATTAAACGAGCAAAATGGATCGAATTGGTCGGAAAATGTCACTAATATATCCTAAATTGCATGCCCTTCCTTCCCATGGCGGCCAAGAACCTCCCCCACTCTCCCTACCCCTTCCCCACACCATCCACTAACTAAGCGCTTAGCGCTTAGGGAGCTCCCGAGGTCCCTAAACTTAAGCGCTTAATTCTAAGCGAAACACTAACTTTTAAGTATGTGAATACAAAATTGAAACGCTAAGTTAAGCGTTAGTGTTTGCTAAGCGCTTAAATAAACACTAAGTATGTGAATAACACTTAGCGCTTATAAGCGCTAACACTTAGTGTAAACACTAACTTTAAGCGTTAGTGTTAGTATGTGAATACGGGCCTTAGTCACAGCAAGGCTCATCACATAAACATATAAATTTCAAAATTTCAAAACTAAGCCTAAGCCCAAACTAAGCTTGTTATTAACTCTGGGACTAAGCCTAAGCCTAAATCCAAACTTAGCCGATATTTGAGTGATTTTGAAAACGCAAGCGCCTTGCTGTAAGGAGAGTAAAATGCAGTTTGTGGGGGGGGGGGGGCGCAGGGAGAAAATGGCGTCTTTTTAACGCCTTTTTAACGACTGAAAAACGCCTATTTTAATTAGACGAAAAATAGTCGAAAAATAGACGGCGCAAAAATAGTCGTTAAAAAGGCGTTAAAAAGACAAAGCAGTCGTTAAATAGCAGTAGCGTACCCAGGATTTCGCGAAGGGGGGGGCTGAACTGATGGTCGACGACCGGGGGGGGGGGGGTGAAAACGCACACGCAGTCCGCGGTCCGCGGCAGTCTGCAGAAAGTTCAGCTTTTTAAAATGTTACAGATTTCATTGATATTGCAAAAAAAGTTTTATTTACGCAACATAGTGGTTGCAGGGGTCTGGGGGCGGCAGCCCCCAGAAGCTGGAGCTTTTTTAGAATTTTGAAATAAAATTTGTATTGAAAAAGCAATTCTAAGCAACACTGGTAGTAAAAAAAGAGTGGTTGCAGGGGTCTGGGTTTGGCAGCCCCCCCAGAAGCTGGAGTATTTTTAGAATTTTGAAATAATAATTGCATAGAAAAACCAATTCTAAGCAACACTTGTCGTGAAATCATAGTTGTAGCAGCGGTCTGTTCAGAGTCAGATTTTGTTATGTCAAATATTTCAAACTTTTAACCTATTTAGATAAAAAAAGCACGAAAAATCGGCCCATGGGGGGACTAGCAAACCTGAAAAATACGTTGTATACAGGAAAAAATTGAAGAAAAACCATGGGTGACAAGGGCTGTCCTTAGACGTTCGTCCTCCACTCCACCCACCACACGGTTTTTAATTAAAAGCCACACAAAATATATAACTAAATACCAATAATAGTTGTCAGCATTACTCATTATTAATGCACCATAGCAGATATAAGTCATGTATATACATCAGAGCAGTAATGAATTAGGGGCGAGATCCCCTCGAAAGAAAATTTTGGAAAATTTTTGAAATTTCAGTGTAATTTTAGTCAATTGGGAACGTGCCGGAAAATTTTTTTCAGCGGTGTCATAAAACCAAAAAAGACCACAGGAAAAAGTGAAAAAAGGGGGGGGGGGCTGAAATCGCGAAGGGGGGGGGGGGCAAAAATCGCGAAGGGGGGGGTTATGTCCCCCTAGCCCCCCCCCTGGGTACGCCACTGTTAAATAGTCGAAAAATAGTCAAAAATAGTCGTTAAATAGTCAAAAATAGACGTTCCAAAACTTATGACAAACAGTAAAAATAGTCGAAAAAAAGGCGTAAAACAGTCGAAAAATAGTCGAAAAAAGGCGAAAAATAGTCGTAGGAAAGGCGAAAAATAGTCTAAAAGTAGTCGAAAAAAAGGCGAAAAATAGTCGAAAAAAAGGCGAAACAGTCGTAAAACAGTCGAAAAATAGTCGAAAAGTAGTCGAAAAACAGTCGAAAAAAGGCGAATAACAGTCGAACAAGTAGCTATCAAAAAGGCAAAGTTCCTTCCAGGTTAGGGATGGGACCGAAAAAAATTTCACCGAATACCGAATACCGAATATTCGGTTTTTCTTTTTCGGCCGAAAACCGAATACCGAATACCGAATAGTTGTCATTTGTCGAAAACAGTTTTCTCAGATATTATCAAAAATCCAGAAAAATAAAATACTACGTTTTTGAGTAGAGGGCTGGCGTTTGTGGGCTCGAGGCCAGCTGGCCTAAACTTTTTCAGCTACCAATGAATAATGAATGTCCGATACGTCTCCAACTGACCAAATTCGCCCTAACCATCAAAAAAATTTGCATTTGTTTCTGGAGGCTGCCGCAATCAGCCCCAGACCCCTGCAATTTGCTTTTATCTTTCATGAAGGCTTGTCCCTTTTCACCCAGGCTGTCTCAGGGTCATGTGCTGGTTTTGGAGTGAAGTGGGACAGTTATTAAACTGCTTGTAAACTTTGCAGAGCTTACTGGCATTTTCAAATTTTCTTGTGTTTTGACGATACTTATAAGCATCCATCAACAATTCACGCAAATATGTGTTGTGTTAAATGCCTCACAAATGCTAATTAGAGGTTATTAACTAGCACATATACAGTTTTCATGTTTTTTGTGTACATCTCAGGTCGAAGTGTAGTGCTAAGTGAAGGATTAATAAAAAGAGTTCTTATTCTAAACGTTGCTTCCTTTGGAATTTCCTTGATTTCCTAACTATTTGGTATTCGGCCGAAAAATGACTTTTCGGTACCGAATACCGAATACACGTTTTTCGGCCGAAAACCGAATACCGAATACCGAATTTTCGGTACATCTCTATTCCAGGTGTCTACCTTTCAGGGTTAAATTGGTTCTATTCAACACTTTACCGTAGGCTACAGTATCTTATATACTCTACTTTCTACCTAACTTATTTCTATCTAATCTAACTACGTAGTACGTACAAAAAACAGTGCTGCAGGATGTTAAGCATCCCGCTGCACCGAGCCGTTTGGCTTTATATAGTTACACTTTGATCTGAGCTGAGCAAATCAGCTCTAAGAAGCGATAAAGAGTGTTTTCCCATGACTCTTATATATACTGCTGGTGAAACATTACGGTGCCGATTCTGAAAAATATACGTTATTTAGACGCCTATTTTTCGACTGTTTTTCGCCTACTTTCGTTACGACGGAAAATAGGCGAAAAATAGACGTTATTTAGACGCCTATTCTTCGACTGTTTTTCGCCTACTTTCGTTACGATGAAAAATAGGCGAAAAATAGACGTTATTTAGACGCCTTTTTTTCGACTGTTGTTTGTCTATTTTCGTTACGATTGAAAATAGGCGAAAAATAGGAGTCTAAATAACGACTGAATTTCGACTATTTTTCACTGGAATACAATAGGCGAAAAATAGACGTTATTCAGGCGCCTAAATTTCGACTAAAATTCGTCTAATTTTCGCCTTTTTAAGAATAGTCGAAAATTAGACGCCTTATGTTCGTCTAATTTTCGCCTTTTCTAAAAATAGTCGAAAATTAGACGCCTTATTTTCGACTAAAAAGTAGTCGAAAATCAGTATTTTAGTTTTCCTGTGGGGGGGGGAATTGTGGACCTATATATGATTTTGAGTAGAGCACCTTGGGGGAAGCACCCGCATTTAATTTTTTGGATTTTCTCAGATATGTAGCACCCCCCCAAAATGGTAAGAGATAGCGAAATGAAACCGGTGCCAGCATTTAGAGCAAGGTTAGGCCTACGACAGATTTTTTTGGTTTCCCGTGAAAACGTATAGTCTATGAGCTAACATGACGAAATATGAAAATCATACATGGGCAAGGTGGTTAAAATGAACCCGGGAAAACTAACAAATTCTTGCGCGGTCCCTTCACCCCAGGCGAAAAAGTCCATTGCAAAATGTATATAGTTAGTAGTCATTTAATGTAAATAAATTCACTGTCAGTGGCCCAGCCAGAAACGTTTCATGGACGACGACTTGGTGAGTTTTTGTGATCGGTTAAAATGCCCTTTTTAGTAATTTTAACATTTAAATTCAATAAATTCACATTCACAATCCAAGATCACTGGGTCACAGGCTGCAGGGGTCTGGGGGCAGCTGCCCCCGGAGATTTTTGTCAATTTTTAGGCCGAATTTGGTTAACTGGAGACGTATCAAAATTTTTCCGAAAGTAAGAACAAAAGATGGGAACGTCACATCGGACAGTATATATACTAGTAAGGAAAAATGCCCTTGTCGGGCGGCTCCTTGGGTAGAATAGGTTACTGTCTGTCTAAAGCGGAAAAATACTTAGGCTGAGCTTGTAAAAGCATTGGTACAAGACTTTATTAACGAGAATATGCAATTCGTGTGAGCTCGTTAAAGTAGGTGGACTAGGTATATATACCTGTTGAGAATAGGAATATGATCTTCGTAGGGCAGACACTGTTTTCCGCACCCTATTCGCGCGACCTTCAGCTAAATTATATCGTTTGCTCATGTAACATAGAGGCTTTTTTACACTAATTCAACATTGGCAAATGGCAAAAACGTTAGAGTGGGCACTCGTAACAATTTTAGCTGAAATGTCGACTGTTGGCTGAACGGGTGAAATGATTCAGGGGTGTGCAAACAATCGGTCAGGGATTGCTAAAGTTCTCGGCTGACAATTACGCTGAAGACCCTACCTCGCACCAATGTACTTTGCACGCCATAAATGGGTCAATTTAGGTCGCAGTTTCTTGTAAGCTCTTGCTTTTAGATTATGGACTCTCAGTTTATGGATTTGTTCCTACTTTAGCTTACACACATCTAACACAATATACATAATTCAAATATGATCGAATGAAGTAAGATGCTTACACAGTACCTTACATATACATACATATATTATGATCAAACGATAAGTTAAGGATCTGGATAAGGTCTGCCGTTATCTCACAGAACCTTTTTATCAAGCATATATAGCAGGCGGGGAAAAAAAAACCCACCCCATTTTTTGGGGGAAAAAAAACCCACCCCAGTTCCGGAACTTGGGTACGTGGTACAGGTCTAAAAATTTGCCAGCGTATAGTACAGTCCCTGTAGGCAAACGTATATAAGCGGTATCCAAAAGGGGTCTTGCTGGTATTTTTTATGAGTCAAAAATTGGACCCCCCTATTTTTGACCCGACATGGCTCCAAGGGAGGTGAATTTTGGAGTCTCATTTCTCAGCACTAAGAGATGCGAGCTCAAATGTAAAAACACTTTTACAGAGGACTACCCTTCCTCTATTCATGACCGCAGTGGTAGGTCCCTCCTTCTTTCGTACGAGGGGGGGCACGACCGAAATTAGACGGGGTAAAAAAAACCCATGTGGGGGAAAAAAAACCCACTTTTTAAAAATGGCCTGGTGATGTCGAAAAACCTAGTAGCTACCCCAAAAGACTCATGGTAGTGCAAAAAGACGTTTATTATTAACACAAATGCGCATATTGACACTTTCTTGATCGAATTCTGGAATACGGGCCTAATAGTCGGACTTTGTCATTTTGAGGTCCCTTTACAGCGAAAAGTAGTATTTTCTGGTACTATTGCCAGTTTTTTGTATGTTTTTAATTATAACCTGTTAATTTCTCTTGTTTAAACGCCAAATAACCGAATAAAATTAAATTATGGCCGTTACGACCAGTCACAACCACTTACGGTACCCCCCACTGAGTGTCGATGGCGTAAAAAGTCGCCATAAAGTGCAAATTTTGCATGTATTTGAAGCGATATCGCAACTTTTTAGTTGTTTTCAACGTTTTCAGGCGAAATAAAGGTGTTTTGTTTTCAAATCTGAAAATTCAAAATTTTATAATGGGCTGCGAAGGGCAGTTTTTAAACTTGTGTACCTGAGGCCCCATAGCAAATCTGCGTATAGTTTTGGCATCAGGGGCCTCTACTACTCCGAATACTTGCCACAGAGTTGAAAAACTACCGCTAACATACTTTTCGGGTGATTTATGGGGTGGGTTTTTTTTCCCCCACATGGGTTTTTTTTCCCCCAAATGGGTTTTTTTTCCCCGGCAAGTTTTTGGCTTCCCGCCAAAAAACGGTAAGAGATAGAGAAATGAAACCGGTCCCAGCGTTTAGAGCAAGGTTAGGCCTACGACAGGTTTTTTTGGTTTCCCGTGAAAACGTATAGTCTATGAGCTACATGACGAAATATTAAAATGCGGGTTTTTTTTTCCCCGCCTGCTATATACTTTACAACAATAATAAAAAGAAAATACCGTTGAAACAAACCCAGAACGGGCTGTAAGTTCGCGCGAATAGGGTGCGGAAAACAGTGTCTGCCCTACGAAGATCATATTCCTATTCTCAACAGGTATATATACCTAGTCCACCTACTTTAACGAGCTCACACGAATTGCATATTCTCGTTAATAAAGTCTTGTACCAATGCTTTTACAAGCTCAGCCTAAGTATTTTTCCGCTTTAGACAGACAGTAACCTATTCTACCCAAGGAGCCGCCCGACAAGGGCAATTTTCCTTACTAGTCCTCTCTCTTTTTCCGCTGTAGTGGAAACGAACCACACTACATAATCATAGCTATGACGGCTTCACTGCCTGAAGCGGACCAATGTAGTATGTACGTAAGTGTACATGTGTACATGTCTATAAAATTTACCCCTTGGACCCCCGTTCGGTGGGTGTTGGAATGCATGGAGGTTCTACACAAAAACAAACCACGGATTCGTAATCAGGGGCTCAAATCACCTCTATGGACATCAAAATTGAAATTTTGAAAGTTTTACCCCTTGGACCCCTGTCGGGGGGGGGGGGGGGGTAACCTAAGGGAGGAGTTGGGGTCGCAGGGGAGTCAACGAGAGTCATAGACGAAAAAAGACCTCAGATTCGTGTTCAGGCAGTCAAATTACACCTATGAACATCAAAATCCGAATTTTGAAAACTTGACGCCTTGGACCCATTGTGGGGGGGGGGGGGTAAATACCCTAGCAAAGGGTCGTAGGATAGTTCACGAGAGTCACAGACAAAAATGAACCTTGGATTCGTGTTCAGGGGGTCAAATTACCCCAATGGACATCAAAATTTCAAATTCAAAAAAATTGACCCATTTTGCCCCCCTAGGTGGCACCCTGGGGGACATGGGTGTCCAGAGTGGGTATAGGCAAAAATAAATCTCAGATTCGTGTTCAGGACACCAAACTACCTCTAGAGACAAGTTTTTGAGAATAAACTCGAAAAAAAATTTTTACCCCAAAAGTCCAAAAGGGTCCAGAGTCCCCTTTGAGAACACCCTAGGGGGGCAATCGGTGGGGCAATGGGTATTAATATGACATGTTCGCAAGATCACAATCCATATTACACGAAAAAACTTGAACTATCATGAAAAACAAGCAGCAAACCTAATTAGTCTACTATGAAGTTACGTACGCGCATACATGACACACAGCCAACCGGGGGGTACCGTCTAGGGGACTATTCAACATCTGAGTAAGAAAGTGATAATACCAGTGAATGCACAGCATATGGGTTTATATTCGTATACAAAACGATAGACCTCCAGCTATAACCATGATAGCTCCACTGCCCGTACCGAACCTACCCCCGTAATACACGTGGCGGGGGGTATGGGCATGTCCTGTGGCTTATAGGCCGAAATTCAAAAAAAGCCCATGTTAGTTTCTATTCCACTACTGTACCACCTCACATGCAAAAGATCATGACTGGCCGTTTTGCGCAACTTCTTAAAAAGTGTGCTAAACTTTTTCGTACTTAGTCATTTTTTGGACCCCAAAAAAGGGGGTTTCCCCCCGACCAGCGCAGCCTCTCACGGAAACACCCGAGCAAAACCATTTTTTCCGTGTCTATTGCAGGCTATACGAAATGTGAAAAACCAAAAAAGGTGTCGCTCGGATGAACTACCGGCGAGAAAAGTTCTGGGAAAAAAAAAAAAGAGCGAAAGTCCGTGAATTTTTGGGGGTCCCCGGGGGTATCTCAGAAAATACTTGACCGATCCGGCTGAAATTTCGCCAGCACTTAGGTATTGCCAAGGGGTGTACACACACAAAATTTCGTGTAAAAAGCTCTTCTATATTTTGAGCTACAAAAAGTTCAAATTCTCAAAATCCGCAATAGTGCTAAATTTTCCTATTCTAGGGTTGGGCGCTATCGCGCCAACCCTGATTCCACAAGTAAATTCATCATAATGTACTCTTGTAGAAATGCATAAGCTTTGATGTTGATGAAAACTAATAACAACGAATAGTAAGCCAGAGTTGCAGAGGTCTGGGGGCGGCAACCCCCAGAAAAAGATTGGAGATTTTTTAATTTTTAGGCCGAATTTGGTCAACTGGAGACGTATTAGAAATTTTTTCCGACCAGAAAATTATAACAATAAATGGCAACTTTACATCAGACATTGCATTACACATGAACACAGCATGATACTTGTGCATACATACCTTAGGCTTTGATGCAAGATGATAACAAGGAATACTAAGCCATAGAGTTGCAGGGGTATGGGGGCGCAGAGCGCAGTCCCCAGAAAAATATTGAGAATTTTTGCTTTAAGCCAAATTTGGTCAATTGGAGACGTATCGGAAATTTTTTTGGGCCGGGTAATAAAAACCAAAGGGGGTACCGCGCAAGCAATCTAGAGTTAGACTGCGCAGTCATTAGGAATGCGCAGTCAAGTAAGAGTTGGACTGCGCGGACTATTTGTAATTTTGGACTGCGCGGACTATTTGTAGTTTTGGACTGCGCGGTCCAACTCTTATTGGCTGCGCAATACTACTGACTGCGCAGTGCGCAGTCTAACTCTGGTTTGACTGCGCCTGCGCACTGCGCAAACTATTTGGACTGCGCAGTCCAACTATTAATTGGTCATGCTCATGCAATCTTACTGACTCTAGTTTGACTGCGCAATCAATCTAGAATTAGAGTGCGCAGTCATTAGGATTGCGCAGTCAATTAATAGTTAGACTGAGCAGACTAGTTGGACTGCGCAATCAATCTACAGTTAGACTGCGCAGTCAACTCTCACGTCCGTTATATGCGCGGTCCTTATAGTTACTCAGAGCAGCCCTCGCTCCGCTCGGGCTGCGCGGTCCAACTCTGACCGCTGCGCGGTCGCGCGGTCCACCCGGGAAAATCCCGGGTGAATCCCGGGTCTTGCCCATGTATGATGAAAATGCGGGTTTTTTCCCCGCCTGCTATACACAGGTTAACATAAAAGTAGGTATTTTTAGAGCTAAACAGAGCTGTAGCCCTGAAATCTTCGTAAAACTTGAAAAATGTATACTTTAATCACTTTAGGTCATTAGAAAAGTATGCCTGTGCACTGGAAATTGGTTGTCACTTTTTTGGTAAATAAAGACGTAGTCTTGCTTTGCAGATGTACAAAAATGGAGTGTGACTTTTGTTGTGAAAGTAAAATTTGGCGTGAAAATGGATGTAGTTGCTTCAAAAAGTCAAATCTATTTTTCGAGTAATTTACCATCCATACAATTTTATTATCAGCATAAATTGTCCTCAGAAGTATACGACGCATAAGCCAAGGTACACATGTTAACAAAAAAGTTGGTATTTTTAGTGCTAAACAGAGCTGTAGCTCGAAAATGTTCGTAAAACTTGAAAAAATGTATATATAGTTTAATCACTTCAGGTCGATAAAAAAGTATGCCTGTGCAATGGAAATTTATAGTATATAATTAGTATGGTACATAAGTGTGGTCAATTCCTTTTGTTTCTATAAAAAAACTGTGTGTGTCTTTTTACACTAACATGGAAATCTGAAGCAATATTTGATACGAAGATTGTCAAACGGTCGGAAAATATCAGCTGGAAACAGCTGCCGCTACACAGCTACTACAGATATTGATCCCATACTTGGCATCGTAAACTACCATTATAATGGCTATAACGTGGTAAATAAATACCAAAGTCAATTTATTTTAGTAACAAGTGACAGTGGAAAACTTGAAATCCGCCAAAATGGACATTTTGGAGACGGGTTAAAAGGCAAAAAACGGCCATAACTCGGACAAAAATCGGTTTTGAGAAGTGCGGTTACCAGTTTTGTTTATCTCAATTAATGCTTTACAAAATATGTTGGAACAAAAAAATTTCATTTTTTGAGGTTGCCCAACCCTTGGTCGACCAAGGCCGACTGAGTGAAAAATCGACTGATGTATATATATATATAATGTTTAATGTTTATTTAGAGGCACTTATATAGGTATACACTACTTATAAAAAGCGATGAACAACTTCAAGGCGGATGATTTGACATCGGAATTTGATTTCGAAGAAAATGCGCCTGTGAAACGGTATATATGTAAAGTTGTGCATTGAAAAACTTTGTAGAATGCTTTTAAATTAAAATGTTGTGTCTTAGCTTGGTTCAACATCAGTTTTTTTATTATTTTTCCGCGAAAGTTAAAGAAGAATTATATATAGTGTTACCGTTGACCGAAAACGATCAACAGAACTAAATTAAGGTTAGTTAACCGCATCAGGCAGTTTCTCCCGCATTAATGGTTTTCCCCGCGTAGAGTTTTTCCCGGACGTTTCGAGGCTTTTTGCTCATAAGCTAAACCACGAGACTCGATTTTAGCCCATCGAATTTGAAAGTTTGTTATATATAATGTAGTTGAAAGCTTTAAATTTAAAGTCTAAAACGAAAATATATCTGTAAAGTTGTGTATATATTAGGGATGGAAGTCTCGGTCTCGGTCAAAACACGAGACTAGCCCAGTCTCGGTCTCGGTCTCGGTAGTCCAAAAGTCTCCGTTTGTACCCGGTCTCGATTTTTCAATTCTGTGGAAAATTTTCCTGTGGTCCCCCCTTTGGTTTATATTTTTGGCAGAAAAATTTTTTTGAAAGTTTGTGTTTCATCAAAATTTCACACCAAACAGTGAGATTCTGACAATTTTTTTCGAAAAAAAGAACCATGTCGTGACACATGTATATAGTTCAGGAGATGAGAAGGGAAGACTCTACTCTCAACTAAAGTTTAGTCCCAGGGGATTGTGGGGGCCCCACTCAAAGGCAATGAAAGAGCGTCACCGCACGCAAATCTAATTAATTTTTAAGCCCAAGACATTGGTAATTCCAATAAAATCGGAACGATTTTTAACTTAATTCGAACCAAAGTGTTAAAAATTGCTATTTTCTGGCGAGAACAAGGACAAATTGCGTCTAATTTGAGACAGAAAATTTCACAATATTCAAGTATACATGGTCAGACATAATAGAGGCAAAGAACCAAAAATGTAACCAAAATTGTCGTTATCTTGCCGTTAGTTATAGCAGGCGGGGAAAAAACCCGCATTTTCATATTTCGTCATGTTACGTTTTCACGGAAAACCAAAAAAATCTGTCGTAGGCCTAGCCTAACCTTGCTCTAAACGCTGGGACCGGTTTCATTTCGCTATCTCTTACCACTTTTTGGCGGGAATCCAAAAACTTGCCGGGGAAAAAAACCCATTTGGGGGAAAATAACCCATGTGGGGGAAAAACCCACCCCATAAATCACCCGAAAAGTTTGTTAGCGGTAGTTTTTCAACGCTATGGCACGTATTAAGTGTAGTAGAGGCCCCTGATACCAAAACTATACGCAGATTTGCTATGGGGCCCCAGGCACACAAGTTTGAAAACTGCCCTTCGCAGCCCATTATAAAATTTTGAATTTTCAGATTTGAAAACAAACCACCTTAATTTCGTCTGAAAACGTTGAAAACAACTAAAAAGTTGCGATAACGCTTCAATTGCATGCAAAATTTGCACTTTATGGCTACTTTTTACGCCATCGACCCTCTGTGGGGGGTACCGTGAGTGGGTGTGACTGGTCGTGACGGGCATATTTTACTTTCATTCGGTTATTTGGCATTTAAACAAGAGAAATTAATAGGTTAAAATTAAAAACATACAAAAAACTGGCAATACTACCAGAAAATACTACTTTCCACGTTCCACCCCAAAAGGACCTCAAAATGACAAAGTCCGACTGTTAGGCCAGTATTTCAGAATTCGATCGAGAAAGTGTCAGTTTACGCATTTGTGCTAATAATAAACGTCTTTTTGCAATACCATGAGCCTTTCGGAGTAGCTACTAGGTTTTTCGACATCAGCAGACCATTTTCAAAAAGTGGGTTTTTTTCCCCCACATGGGTTTTTTTTACCCCGTCTAATTTCGGTCATGCCCCCCCTCGTAGGAAAGAAGGAGGGATCTGCCACTGCGGTCATGAATAGAGGAAGGGTAGTCCTCTGTAAAAGTGTTTTTACATTTGAGCTCGCATCTCTTAGTGCTGAGAAATGAGACTCCAAAATTCACCTCCCTTGGAGCCATGTCGGGTCAAAAATGGGGGGTCCAATTTTTGACTCATAAAAAATGCCAGCGAGACCCCTTTTGGATACCGCTTACATACGTTTGCCTACAGAGACTGTACTATACGCTGGCAAATTTTTAGACCTGTACCACGTATAGCAGGCGGGGAAAAAAAACCCACCCCATTTTTTGGGGGAAAAAAAACCCACCCCGGTTCCGGAACTTGGGTATATGGTACAGGTCTAAAAATTTGCCAGCGTATAGTACAGTCCCTGTAGGCAAACGTATATAAGCGGTATCCAAACGGGGTCTCGTTGGTACTTTTTATGAGTCAAAAATTTTGACCCCCTATTTTTGACCAGACATGGCTCCGAGGGAGGTGAATTTTGGAGTCTCATTTCTCAGCACTAAAAGATGCGAGCTCAAATGTAAAAACACTTTTACAGAGGACTACCCTTCCTCTATTCATGACCGCAGTGGCAGGTCCCTCCTTCTTTCGTACGAGGGGGGCATGACCGAAATTAGACGGGGTAAAAAAAACCCATGTGGGGGAAAAAAATCCCACTTTTTGAAAATGGTCTGGTGATGTCGAAAAACCTTGTAGTTACTCCAAAAGACTCATGGTAGTGCAAAAAGACGTTTATTGTTAACACAAATGCGCATACTGACACTTTCTTGATCGATTTCTGGAATACAGGCCTAATAGTCGGACTTTGTCATTTTGAGGTCCAGGGTTGGCAAGTCTCGGGTTTGCAACCGAGACCGAGACCGAGACCGAGACCGAGACCAGGCAACCGAGACCACCGAAACGAGACCTACGAGACCGAGACCAGCCCTTGGGGGACCTTTTTTTCAATTTTCAATTTTAAAAATTTGAGATACTTTGAAACGTGAAAAATTAGTTATTAAGGTACAAAAAAGTGACCATTAGGTTAGGTTGTATGAGTGTATGACTTGCGAAGCTGCGTGAAACTTAACATTGGAACGACCGGATGCATGAGAGGTGAGTGACAACCGGAGAATAGGATTATTTTCCCGCTATTTTGTCAACTTTTGGTTATTTTTTAAAAGTTTCGCACACTTCTTCGTATACCACATTTTATAGTGCATTGCATACATATATTGTCACTTTTCCAGCCTATATCAGGTGCCAGCGTAGAATCGTCCGTGCTGGTGCAGTAGTGCTATGTACTATCAGAAGTTCTGATAGCAGACATCATCACGGACCAGAAAAGTTTCTCACGCTGACACAGTTATGTGGGGGGAAGGTTTGATGCCCCAACCACCCCATAGCCCAAAAAGCATTTGATTGTACTTAGGTTTTTCAGATACTTAATATTTTGACATGCGTTGAGAGGTTGGGGCTTAAGAAATTCAATTAAACTGCCACCCAATTCGAGATTAGTAAAGTCGTAGAAGCCAGCAAATTTTTAATTACAAATCAGCTACGAAGTTAGCACTATTTGGTATATAACTTACTGATGGTTAGTAGTTTTACTGTTTAATATAAAAGGTTCCACATACAAATGCAACATCGCCAAGTCAGACAACCCATTTTAGCTCAAACTTTAATATAAAATCTAGCTTGATATACAAAGTTAGCCAGAGTTTGCCGGTGAACTAACATTCTTCTGCAGCAGACAGTTTTGACCATTCCATGCTTGGCATTCTATTTGGAAACTTAAATTGCAAAAAAATTCTTTGTGATGTTGGAAAATTTTGAAAACTTCAAGTCTCATCTGAAATACCGAGACCACCCTATGGCAGGTCTCGGTTTTCCTACCGAGACCGAGACCGAGACCGAGACCGAGACCAGCCTAGTCTCGGGTTTTTTACGAGACCGAGACCGAGACCGAGACCGAGACTGCCAACCCTGTTGAGGTCCCTTTGGAGCGGAAAGTAGTATTATCTGGTACTATTGCCAGTTTTTTTGTATGTTTTTAATTATAACCTGTTAATTTCTCTTGTTTAAACGCCAAATAACCGAATAAAATTAAACTATGTCCGTCACGACCAGTCACACCCACTTACGGTACCCTCCATGGAGGGTCGATGGCGTAAAAAGTAGCCATAAAGTGCAGATTTTGCATGTATTTGAAGCGTAATAGCAACTTTTTAGTTGTTTTCAACGTTTTCAGGCGAAATTGAGGTGTTTTGTTTTCAAATGTGAAAATTCAAAATTTTATAATGGGCTGCGAAGGGCAGTTTTCAAACTTGTCTACCTGAGGCCCCATAGCAAATCTGCGCATAGTTTTGACATCAGTGGCCTCTACTACTCGTAATACGTGCCATAGCGTTGAAAAACTACCGCTAACACACTTTTCTGGTGATTTATGGGGTGGGTTTTTTTCCCCCCACATGGGTTTTTTTCCCCCAAATGGGTTTTTTTTCCCCGGCAAGTTTTTGGCTTCCCGCCAAAAAATGGTAAGAGATAGCGAAATGAAACCGGTGCCAGCATTTAGAGCAAGGTTAGGCCTACGACAGATTTTTTTGGTTTCCCGTGAAAACGTATAGTCTATGAGCTACATGACGAAATATGAAAATGCGGGTTTTTTTTCCCCGCCTGCTATACCCAAGTTCCGGAATTGGGGTGGGTTTTTTCCCCAAAAATGGGGTGGGTTTTTTTCCCCGCCTGCTATATATATATACACAAAGTGTCTGACTATGGTCTTAATTTTACCTAAAACTTGTAAAAAGTCATCTAATGAATAGGTAAAAAAATGGCAAAAAATGACCTAAAGTCTCGGTTTTGGCGGTCTCGGAATTTGGTCTCGGTTTCGTGGTCTCGGTCTCGGTCTCGGAAAAAAACCGAGACTTCCAGCCCTAGTATATATATATAATATTATAATATTTATTTTTTGTAGAAAGCGACCAAATCCTCCCGACTGCCCGAGCAGCAGCAGCAGTCATCGCGGCAGGGAAGGGAGACGTGACCTCGCCGTTCATTTGGACCAGTAAGGACATAGTCACACTTTATTTTAAACAGCCCAAATTTTGGCTACATAAATATACTGCGCATCATATTATACAGTTTTGATTTCGAAGCACCTTAAAATGGTTTTCATTCTTGTGCTGTTTCAGCGAGAAAGGACGAGACCACCGTCACAGCTTGTTGGCCCTGGATGCTGTGAGTTATTTTTTAGTTTTTTTTACTGCTTGATAGTTCGAAACAAACACTTTCGGAATTAGGATCTTGAATTACATGTATATATATACTGCTTACATACATTTGGATTTGGGTTGAGAAAGGGGCCAGATCACCATTTGGAGCAAATATATACGCCACCGCATACATGCACGAAACATCCTGTCATAACAGTATTATTGTAAGTATTATATACAATATTATTATATTAATATATACAAGTACAGTGCGTCCGGTACGTTAATGATACCTATATATACCTACGTGAACCAATTACGTGGATTAGCAAAAGGCAAAAAAGTTTGCGTAAGTTTCTGATGAAGAAGTTTCTGGATATCTGTACGTAAGTATGTATTATGATTGGATTGAAACGTAACCCAAAAGGGCACTGTAACGTAACCGATCGGGCCTTGTGCAGTGTGCCTAAACGGGCACGTAACCCAGGATTGACCTGCAACGTTCTTGATTTTGCCGCGCACTGTACCTGAACGGGCACGTAAACCAAATGATGGGCACTGCAACGTAACCGATCGGGTCTTGCAGTGTGCCTAAACGGGACGTAACGCAAACGATATATATACCTACTTGAACCAATTAAGTAGATTAGGAAAAGACAAAAATGTTTGAATAAGTTTCTGATGAAGGTGGGGTTGCCCGGGCCGATTGATTATGGTCATGTGGTCGGAAGCAACAACAACAAGAACAATAAAATAAATTATTTATTAAGTAGGTAAATAAATTGAATTATGCTGATTAATTAATTAACAAGTTTAGTCCGTCGGGTATCTTAGGGATGTACATGTACGTAAAGCAAATGGACGGATAACTAAAAATATGAAAAAGTATCTGATTAGGTAATATTTGGCTGAAATGTGGGGAAGACTTCCCCCAAAATTCGGTCACAGGGGAGAAATGGGAATTCCCTTCAATAAAAGTAAAGATATTTTCGTAAATCTTGGCCCAAATTTGTCGACATTGGTACTTTTTGGCCAGAGCCAGACAAATGGTACGCGGTATATACGTAAGTATATGATTGCATCTCAATGTTTACTAATGAAATGAGAACACTTTAGTAGAATACATTTTGCTCAAAAACTCCTAAAACTCCTAAGTTAAAGTTTGAAAAAAACCGACCCCCGGCTGGACTCGAACCAGCGACCTCAGGGGTGAAACGCCTCAATACTAACCACTACACCACGGGGGTTACTGCACTGATTAGTTAAAATCGGTTTAAAATATTTTGTTTGAATTATTTAACACTATGGACTGGTTCCAAAAAATAATTTTATTTCCATAAAAAGAATCTAGCTTAGGCTTAGGTACTGTAATAATAATGATAAGGGTAATATTTTTTTACCGCCTCTCACAGCCACTGCATTCTTGCTGTAGAATTCAGGCTGTCCTCGCCAGCTCAAGGTACGAGCCCGCGAGGGAACACCAGATGCATACTCAAACAAAAGTAAATAAACAAACATGTGAATGTGAGGGACGTGCGAGTATGTACCTGGTGTCCGAGAGATAAACGCAGTGGGGCGTAAAGCCGCTCTAGCAGCAGTATGGGCCAGCTGCCCTTCCTGCGAGATACCTTTGGGGCTCCAGTAGAAGGTGTAAAGTTTGTGTTAAGGTGTAGTGAGTCGTTGTGTAGTTAATGGTGCGGTCGATTGTTTTTACTTTGATGCTACATAAAGCAGCATCGTGCGTGTATCTCGCAGGTTAGGCATCCAACCGCGATGGCTAAATAAATCTAGTCCGGCCCTCATTGTGCGCTATTGTTTTGTGTCAGACATACACATACATACAAGCTTTCGTTTGTTATATTCAAATTTGGATTATTATATTTATCATTTTGCTTAGAATAGCTTATATTATCATATTAACAAGTGTAGTGCGTCTAGTTTAGACTAGGTTGACCAGATGCACAGCATGAAGTCATTTAATATTGACAAAAACTTTTCCATGTGAATTTTTATGAAGCGACTTCATCTTATGCAATATTGCTAAAAGGTTTTTAACAGGGTTTTTTTTGTGCAAAACCCTGTGCAAATGCACACTTTTTTAAAATTTTGCACACAAAAATTAAAATTTTGCACAATAATGCACAGCGCGCCATGGGCCTGTGATGTGCTCAAAATGCACTGTTTTTAATGCATAATCGAAAAAAATTCTGGGGGTCGCCGCCCCCAGACCCCTGCATCTACTGACATCAACGGCGGCAGGTTTTTATACTGCTTTTTGGCAAATGGTGCATGATTTGCGTTCAAATAAATTGTTAGAGGTACATTTTTCTAAAAATCGCGTTACACGTCGTCAAAAACCGTAAGTCTCTAGCTTTCCAGACCTCCACAAACTACGGCATCTACGTTTCTAAACTAAACTGTCTCACGGCCGCCCCCCCCCCCGAAATTTTTCCCGGCTGAAATTTTACACAAGGGTCCCCCCTTTGGTTTTTATGGTCCGGCCGGAAAAATTTTCTGAAGTGTCTCCAATTGACCAAATTTGGCCTAAAAATAAAAAATTTTCCCCAACTTTTTCCTGCGGGATGCCGCCCGCAGACCCCTGCAACGTCCTGGTTCAGTAATCTTGTAAATTGTGAATTGTAATGAACTGATATTATCTTTAAAGCGTCGATAACGCATAAAACTACATAACTTTGATTGAAATTTTTTTAAAATTAAAAAGCTGTGCAATGGCAAAATTTTGTTGCGCATCTGGTGGTACAAAAAGTAAGTTTCTACCATTTGCGGTTCCAAAGATATTATCGTTATTATGTTTTTAATGAAAATAAGGATAGTATAATACATTTAATTATATTATAAATTGTTATATATTATTCGCCATTATAAATTGTGGTCTGACATTTGAGTATTCTGTACAGATTGACTTATGATACGGTCTTTTACGTAATATTTCGTTAGTCAATGAAAACAAGTTCGCATAGCAGCTAGTTGTTAATGTGTTTGTGTTTTTCGTTTCAGTATTCTCGTCACAAGCGACTGGTGAATGAATATCTACTTACGGAAGCCGGTGCCACTTCGTTGTTCAAGAGAGACGAGTGTGTGTTTTGTGATATTTATTGGTGTAAATGCTTATAGTATATGGAATATTGATAATATTTTCCGTAGGGATATTGCCGATGTGACGTGTCACTTTTTTGACATCAACGGATGCCGACGCAGCCATACATGTAACGGAGTCAAAATTTTTTGTGGGGGGGGGGGGCTTTCTGGCCAAATTTTGGGGACCCTCCCCCCCATGATCAACCAAAAATACGCTAAATTTTGCGAAATTTTGTAACAGTTTTGCAAAAAAGGGCCATTTTTTTCTAAATGTTGCCCAAATTTTGGGAACCCTCCCCTCGGCTCCTCGATTTTGAGGTGGGGCCCCATCCCCACCCTCATACACGCACGGACGCAGCTTTTTTCATTACATTCCAGACTAATTCCGAGGAAGATTTTGTTTAAAACATAATTTTGGAAAAAGTTGTATATAAAATTTATAGCTACGGTAGTGCAAGACTGAGATGGGAAAAAAAAAACAAATTGAAGAAAGGAAATTTATAGTTTAATAAATTGATACCATTTATTATGACTGACAAAATTCTATTGATAATAAGATATTTTAAGGATGTTTCAGGCCACGGGACCGAACTGATTTGGAGGGGATAGAGAGCAACAAAAATTTTTGAAGAAAAGGAAGAGGAGACGGGGGACCCTGGGGGAAATAGGTTTTTTGGTCCGTGATAACAAAAAGACACAAAGAGAAAAAAACACGACCCGAGAAAAGGTTTAAGCAAATTTTAAATTGGCTTAAAGCTCTAAAAAATCTGTTATTCATTATCTAGAACATGTTAAATATCTATATATGCATTTTAAAGTTTATTGTTTTGCTGTTTTTAATGCTTCGACTTGAATTAGAATTTGTAAAGTTGACTGCTGTTAATTGTTCTGCAACAGCTGATCAAAGTTTTTGCTTACGGACAAACGAACACGCTTGCGGACAAGTATATGAACTGGGCTTTAGTCGACTACCCAGCACTAGGACTATGGCCTAGTTCATACTAGTCTGGAACTTTCCTGGAGTAGTCCGTGTTTGTGTCCGGAGGGGTGTTTGGCCGCGTCTGTAAGTGGAAATTATTTTTTTTTTGGGGGGGGGACACGTACACATACGCACACACACACGTCACACAGACACAAACACACACAACGAAATAACGCCAACATCTTGGCGTGCAGCAGACTAGTTTCAAAGTCATTTAATATTAAGATTAATATTCAAGACAATGCATATTTTGATATTTATATTATTATTTTTAATAATTTTTAAACGTTTTTGTAAGTTTAATCTTCAGTATATATGTTAATGTATGCAGTATGCACTATACAGTGTATTTAACTATGTACTACAAACAAAGCAAAATATATAAATATATAAATGATATAAATTTCCATAATGATTGAGTGTTATTTAATTGCCAGATAATTATGAATATGTTCAGATTGGATTGCGTAGTCATTCGTTAGCGTGGCTTGGCCCAGTAGAAGTAAGCACAATGATGACCCTCCGTAACAATGGGATTTTAAATTCAACATTACAATAATTTAAATTTAAATTTACAGTACATTAATTTAAATCCAAATGACAGGCTCATCAGAGTTTTGTTTGGCTTCCTTGTAGGCGCGCATAGGCTGGGTGGGGGAGAAGACTGTTCGGGCCATGGTATACTGGGCTCGGGGCACGAGACGGGACGAATCCCGGGAGCGGGACCACACGAGGCGGGACTGGGACAGCGGGGACAGCAGCAGGAGGGTGCAGAGCAATAGGGGCAGGGTGCTGGGTGGCATTGTGGGACTGAGAGAATATATAATGAGACTGAGAGTGGTGTGGTGAGACTAAGCCAGGGCAGCGCTGAAATAATATGAGAATAGGACTCAAGTAGGTGCCATGATGGCACTGCCATCTATAATATATACGTGTAACGGGGTCAATCTTGGGGGGAGGGCCTCTCGGGTCAAATTTTGGGAACCGATCCTCCTTATTGACTAAATTTTGCAAAATTTTGTAAAATTTACCCAAAAAGTGTCATTGTTAGTAAATTTGGCTCAAATTTCTATGACCCTCTCTAGGACAGGGGGGGGAGGCGGTTTGGGGGGAGGTTAGGCCCCCCTTCCTCCAGAAGGCAAGGTAGCCTCCCCAGACAGCTGCTCAGGTTCAGTTCTCTAACACCCAAAATGTGTTGAAGTCCACAGTGCTATTTTAAGCTTGTAGCTTAAAATTAAGCTTGCTATTAAAATTCACAGCCTAGTCTGTGCAGAAGCTTAACAAAACTGTCATTTTTTTGCCCAGTTGTCACTTCTCAGTCCGTACCCTTCCCCCCAGAATCTCGGTTTATATTTAAATGTTGAAACTCCGTTACAATATGTAAGATTGACCAATTAGTGAAAGGGGTTGTTACTGGACACGCCACATGGTAAAAGTAAAACAGGGATTGCCGGTAGATATTTATGTAGCTAGCTGTCAGCAGTATTTCCTGTCTAAACTAAATTCGACCAGCATGCGAACACCGGCGTGAGAAATTAGGCAAAACTATTTGTAGCCCGATGGCAATAAATCAGACTCCAGAGCTAGGCAGGAACAGGAATGAATATTTAATGAGGTTACGCTGCCAACAAATAAACAGATACTTTGACTTATAATGTTTACTAATTAATGCGATAGTAAAAGTCGCAGCGTAGGCCTAAGCACACAATGAAGGCAAGTTGAAGTATCAGGTTTATCTCGCTGTTATAGAAGGGTATATGGGCACGTCGGTTTGTCTATAGAAGGCGCAATACTATGATGTGACGGATAAAAATACACTGCATGGCTCTTATTCCTACCAAGAGTATGTATATGTATATACTGTATACATAGTAGGGTAGAGCATTAAACACTTGCTTATTCTAGCTAATTGCCGGAACGATGCTCTCGCGGCTTGATTCGAGGGGGCGGTACCATACCCCCTTGAAATCAAGCCATTCCTGATTTCAGGCGGAGTCCCCCTTGGAAATTAATTCATGTCTTGATTTGATGATTTACTAAGTCAAGACGTTAGAGACTTATTTCGGCTGCAGCATTGTTCCGGCCGATTAGCTGCAATAGAGAAGAAGAGTATAGTATTCTTCCCTATTATGTACTCTTGGTCTCTTGGTGACACTTTCTCGTACAGCCGGTTAAATTACGGAAGAAAAGCATAATGTGAGCATGTCTTGGATTATATAACCGTAGTTTTCCGGGCTGAACGGGCTTTGGGCTCACTGTTCGTTTCGTAAATAAGCTAGACAAAATGAACGTTTCCTGGATTTAACTTTAACTTATGCACAAGTGAGCAATTTTAATAACTTGGTTGTTAAAATTTTGCTGAAAACGCATCTTCACTAGGCGGGGTTTTTCTTAAATACATAGACACTTGTTACGTAAATTGTAAGGCGATATTTTAATTAGCGTGTGAATCCTACAATAGACTATAATTAGTTCTTCTGAATGTATATATAATACTCTAGCGTAGGCCAAGCCATTCGTATAATGACGCTTGGGGGATTTTTTTCGTAGGTGGTTACGTTAATCAGTGTTGGGAGAGTTAATTACAAGAAGTTTAAGCCGGTACATAAAGATTTAAAAAGGACTGGCGATTGAATGAACAACAAATGCACAAGCTCATGACATTTTTTTAGGCCAGTATATTATACTATAATATAGCCTACGCTCACTTCTAACCCTGAGTGGTCTAAAGAATCAGACTAATTTGGTGGATTTTCAGGACAACTCGTGACCGGAAAGGAATTTTCCATAGTTTTTTGCTGATAATATAGACCACACTCAATAACAGCCAACCTCCATATCTTGTGGTAGAGGTTGCAAAACTACCGATTTTGCGGACAAAAAGGTTTAATGCTTCCTCGTATAACGATTTCCATTTTGGATTGGGTTTATATGCTTGAATGGAAAGTGCATCTGAAACTGTGGATGGATTTCACAATGGCGGTTTTATCAAACCATGGTTTTACGTACGTTGTCATATGATTAGCTCATAATTTCTTTGCAAAATATCGCCTGATTCGTCAAGTTTTTGTTCTGCTAAAATTTCAACTGAGCTAAAACCAGGGTTTTAGAAAATCTACGAAAATCGTGATGAATCAGGCAATATTTCGTAACGTAATGAAATTAATGTGCGAATCATATGAAAACGTACGTAAAACGATGGTTTTAGAAAATCGTCTTTGTAAAATCCATCCACCCACCACCACACACCCATCCTTTGTGAAATCCACCCTTAGGTTTTGGGCTTGTTAACTGATTTTATGAAGTTTCACATTTCGAAAAAGTTCAGAATGACAAAAAATTGTCTTTGTTTGATGG
The DNA here is from genome assembly GCA_030248245.1 of Trissonchulus sp. WLG1_4. Classification (NCBI taxonomy): domain Eukaryota; kingdom Metazoa; phylum Nematoda; class Enoplea; order Enoplida; family Ironidae; genus Trissonchulus; species Trissonchulus sp. WLG1_4. The sequence goes on from JASANF010013451.1 coordinate 48,883, forward strand.
CTTCGTTCAGAACCCAAGAAAACGGTTTGGTTGACCAGCGGTGAGCTGAAGTTTTTTTGAAATCTTGCAAATGAAAACCCTATTGCGACTTGCGGGGAAGGAAACCTTTTTGGATACGACTTTTCAGTGTGATCAATAGGTTAAATTAAATCACCTAATGTAACCACATAAATTGACCGATGCTACTTTATTAAACCTTTTTTTAGCCTCACACACAGATGTATATACATGACAGGGGGGTCTGGGGGCCATATTTGAGACTCAGACAAACCCCCGCTCAAATTTAACCCGTCGGGACAAGCCCGTCGGGGCAGACGGTGCCCGAAAACACAAAAATTGCCCCAGACCGCTGTAAAAATGTACTGTAAAAACTGAGCATAAAGCGGAAATATATGCTGCTAGCCAAAAAAATCCAAATTTTGGAAGACCTTTTTCCAATTTTCACTTTAGGCAAAAATTTGGAATTTTTGCATTCTTTTCAATTCAAGCCCCCTAACCGTAGGGACAAGCCTCATTAAAATTTCGAAAAATCCGGGCCAAGTCCCCCTCAGGTTGAGATCCCGTGTACATGTATTCTAACACTAACAGAAATGACAAGCACAGGACATTTTATAGGTCTGCTTATAGCCTACGCTCACTTGTGGCGTTGAGGAGTCTAAAGAGTCTGACTGTTATTTATTGTAGTTCCAGGTCAACTCGTGACCGGAGTAGGCAGGTGTTGTGATCAACTTTGATTAGTCGTAATTGTCCAAGGGCGTGCTTCTTGACTGATTTCATGAATCAGAAGTAGTCAATTAGTCTAATTAATTAGTATTTGTATACCTTTGCAATTGGAACACCCAACTCAGTTTACGTATTGTTGTGAGCAAATTATCAAGTGACTTCTTTGCTTGTGTGTGGGTATGTAGGTATATAAATCTACGTGCTTCTGTGACCTGTTATATTAGCGAATGTGGTAATTAGCACATTTGTAACACATTAATAAAGGTTACTGTAAAAGTTTACAACTAACGAAAAGAGACACTTGATCGGTTGGAAGGATCGTTAATTTTTTTGTTTTGGTGATAATTTGATGTTTTGCAACTACGGAGTTCAGACTTGGGCGTAACCTATGTACACTACGCGACTACACATGCTAAAACTAAAGACTATATATAGTTAAGGTACATATATACAGTATATATATACTAGGGATGTCGCGGATATCCGCATCCGCGGATGATCCGCAACTTTTTGACATCCGTTTTTTTTTTTTTGTTTTTTTTACGCCCAAAAGGTGTTCGAGCACTTTTTTGCGCACAGATTCACCTCTTCCTTGTGTTGAAGTTATACCAGGCTACGAGTAGTAACTTCAATACAAGAGTATTCCTAAGCTACCGAATGGGGGGAGTTATATAATATTTGCTACTTACTATATACATAGTTGTAGGGGTATTTAAGGATAAGTTTAGGGCGAGTTTTGAGACCTGACTTCCGATCCCGCTAGCGGGGTTACCGCGAGCGGGGTACAGTCGTGAGTGTCCCAGTTTAGTATTTTAATAATTATTTTATTTTGTTGTAGGTAGTAGTTTGCCGCTTTAGTCGTCGTATGTGGTAGTAGTTGCTACTGCTGTAGTCGTTGCAGAGGTAGTATGTAGTTGGTAGATGCTGCTGCTGCTTTAGTCGTTGTAGTTGTAGTAGTTGGTGGTAGTTTCTACCGCTTCCATCGTTGTAGTGGTAGTAGTTGTTATAGTAGTTGCTGCTGCTTTAGCCGTTGTAGTGGTAGTAGGTGATAATAGGTACTGTGCAGCAGTCGTTGTATGGTAGTCGTGTTACTAGTGGTCGTTGTAGTAGCAGTTATAGTATCAGTTGTTGTTGTAGCATCATTGACTAGCAGTGGTCGTTCGTTATCTATCTGGACTCGTACATAGTAGCACCTGCCATAACAGGAGCAGTTGTTGTATGTAGCAAGCGTCATTATACCAGCAGTCGTAGTGGAAGCGTGGCAGCAGTCGTAGCAGTACCAGTTGTAGTAACAACAATTGTAGTTGTAGTTGCAGTAGCAGTCGTCGGACCAGCAGTTGCAATTGCAACAGTACCAGCCGCAATATTGTTAGTTTTAGCAAGACCAGTCCTTTGAAGTTGAAACCAGTGAAATCGTTCTAAGTAGTCTGTTAGTAGTAATAGTAGTGATAGCAGTAGTGGTCGAAGTAGAGCAGCAGTAATCGTAGTATTGGTAGTCGAGCTGCGCAACGGTCTTGGTGTGGAAATAGTGGTAGTATCACTTTATGTGGAGCAGCAGCAGTCGCACCTGTGATTTCTCAACAGTAGCCGTCGTAGAAGTAGCTGATGTGTGCTAAGCAGTCGTATCAGAAGCAGCTGTAGTAGGCCACTAGGCCAGTAGTTGCAGTAGAAGTAGCAGCAGTTGTAGTAGTAGCAGTCGAAGCAGCGCCACCAGTCGTAGTACCAGCTAGAGTTCGCAATCGGGTCTGGTTGGTGCGGGTCGGGTCGGGTCGGGTCGGGTCGGGTTATGAAATCGCGACCCGTTGCGAACTCTAGTACCAGCAGCAGTATTCAATATTCATACCAGGAGCAGTTTAAGTGGAACAGCAATAGCCGTAGCAGCGATAGTTGTAGTAGGAATAGCAGTCGTAGTATATAGTGGCATTCTTAGTAGTAGCAGTCGTCGAAGTGGCTATCGTAGTAGTCAGAGTTTAAGTGGAACAGCAATAGCCGTAGCAGCGATAGTTGTAGTAGGAATAGCAGTCGTAGTATATAGTGGCATTCTTAGTAGTAGCAGTCGTCGAAGTGGCTATCGTAGTAGTCAGAGTCGTAGTAGTGGCAGTCTTAGCAGCGCCAACAGTAGTCATACCAAAAGCAGTTTAAGTGGAACAGCAGTAGCTGTAGTCGTGGTAGCTGTTATAGCAGTCGTAGCAGGAGTAGGGGTAGTATGTAGTAGCTGATTTACAATAGTAGCAGTAGGCGTAGTCGGTAGTGGTATTTTTAGTAGTGGCAGTCGTCGTAGTGGCAGTTGTAGTCATGGTAATCGTAGTAGCAGTAGCAGTAGTGCAAGTCGTACCAACTACAGCCGTTTAAGTAGTAGTCTTCAAAATGCCTTTATCCAGGGTCCCACAAGGCAGAATTATGAAATAAGCAGTGAGAAATAAGAAATAGAAATCAGTTAGCGAGACACCTACATTTGTTTAAGCTCAACCACATAATTAACTCACTAAAAAATAATATTCTGTTTTTTGTAGTCTGTATGTTCTGTCATGTCTGAAATATTGTTTCCATATGTGATCAGTTAAAGTCAAAACAATAAGCAGTTATGTTTTAAACCCATGTGAGCTTTGACAGTCAACTCCGAAACGAGCTCTGAAGAGTTGTCGCAGATAGTTAGAAAATGACAAACATACCGATCCTAAAAAATGTCCAGAAATGGTATTTGTAAAAGTGTACGACTAATGGCGAACCATGTACGTCCCATGCTTGTTGTAGTGATCAAAAACAGTCCCAAGTAGAGTCACATGCAATTAGGTTCAATGTAAACCTTGCCCTTTATAAATCATTCATTTGGTCTTTTTTCCACCTTCCCGTGGTCAGTCTATTTCAGCAAAATTGGAGAACACCCTTACCACATACAGCCCCGGGCGCTCGTATGTACATGTACAATACTGAAAATTAAATATAAATTAAGTGCACACTTTGATTGTTTCTCTAAAGTCTAACGGCAAGCGTTATGTGCTTAAAACTTGAAATGATCACATTAGTTTTTATTCGTTAAAGTGCTAGAAGCTGTGATTGGTAACACAGAAAAAAATAATTGAAGATGTATATTTTTCGCAAAAAAGTTTTTAAAAACAAGCTGTAACCGTCAATTTAAGGAGAAAAAAATCGAAAATTTAAACTTAGCCAAGTCCATTTGTAATATCAGCAGTTTGTTGTAGTCAGTCAACCGCATCACCGCTTTGTCTTTTGACATCCGTATCCGCATCCGCATCAATTTTATGCGGATGTGCGGATGTTGCAGATTCGGGAGATGTCACTAAAAATGTCGACAATTAGGCTGCAATTTCTGTTTTTTATGATGTATACACAAATATTAGCTCTTACAGCAGTATATTGAAACTTCATTTTCATGAATTTTATCCTCAGTGTTGGTTAAAATTTGCATTTTTTTGTAAAGCTAGGTTAGCTACAGTTCACAAAATGTTATATACTGTCGCATATATAATAGAACTCAGTTCTGCATTATTGAGAAACCTGTCTGCTAGGATGGTAATCAATTATATACTATCACTTATCAGTTGTTAACCTCGCAGGATTACATAGTAGATTTAGCATTGTGAAACTTTGAAATTTGAAGAATATGCACCAGTAACATTACACCGTAGCACAGAGGGTCAAGCCTTTGCCTTTGGGTTGGCACAAAGTTAACCAATAGTGTGTAAAATTTTGTCAAATTTTTAAAAAAGTGCCATTTTTACTAAATTTTGCCCAAATTTTGGGGACCATTCCCCCCCCCCCGGGCCCTCGTTTTTATGATCTTGCCATCCCCCTCCCCCATATACATGTATGCACTTTTATATAACTTTTATATAGTTGGTGAAAAATTCATCTCATAACTTGTCTAGAACGTATTCTAAAATGATCCGCATCCGCATCCGCGCGGATGTCAGGAGTCGACATCCGCATCCGCATCCGCGGATGTCAAAAAAGTGACATCCGCGACATCCCTAATCAGGGTTGGGCACCGGAAAAAAACTCCCGGAAAAAAACTTTTTTTCCGTTTTTTTCAGTTTTTTTCCGAGGGGTCGGAAAAAAACGGAAAAAAACTCGAAACTGGTAAATTAATCGTGTTACTTGCTGAAAATGCTTTAAAACCGTTTGAAAAGCGATAGTAGGTCTGTTTTGTGACTACTTAAGGATAGATTATGAATTAATTGGCAATGCGAGCACGGAATGCTGCTGACTTCAAGTTTTGATCTTAGCATTTCGTTAAATAAGAAGTTATCCGTTCCTTTTCTGGATGTGTAGAGCAGGGTTTTTTTGTGCAAAATACTGTGCATTTGCACAATTGAAAAGTATTTTGCACAGTTCAAAATTGTTTTGCACAACCTTTCTATCCAGAAGTAATGACGGTCCGGCGTCCTCTCCCCACGTAGTCTCACCTCTTTGGTTCTGTGTTCCAAAATTTTTTTGGCACGGCTCCTATTAGCCAAATTTCAGTGAAATTTTAAAAAATTTCTGAGTTCTACTCTGCACAGGGGTGCACCCTGGTCAAAATTTTCGAGGTGCGACCCAAACCAACCCGCGGCTCAACAATCGTGGGTAACCCTCGACCCAACTCGCGCCGTAAACGCCGACCCGTGACCCACCATTCTACATATTCAACCTACCTGATGATTGTTTTTAGCTGATGCCCATGTATAAATTGCTCAGTGCACATCTGTACATGGTTCACATTACTTATAATGGCAGTGCTACGCAGTACTCGAATTTCTGTAAAATTGGAGTCTGTTTCTGATTTAGTATATAATTTTTCCAGGTTTCACCGGTCGCGACCCGCGCAGCGCAACCTGAAGTGAATACCCGTGGGTTGACTCACGGCACAAATTTTCCGACACAAACCAAGGCCAACCGCTGGGTACCAACAACCGGCGGGTACTCACTAACTCACGACCTGCGTCAGCCCCTGAACCTGCACCTGTCTAGTGTCTATGATATGCATATACATAAACCCAAATTAATTATATACTGTTAGCGGGGGTGGAAATTTTTCCCAAGTGAAATAGTATCTACACAGGATCTCCCCCTTTGGTTTTTAGAGCCCGCCGAAAAAATTTCCGATACGTCTCCATCTGACCAAATTTGGCCTAAAAAAACCAAAATTTTCCAAAGGTTTTTCTGGCGGCTGTCGCCCCCAGACACCCGCAACTTTGTGACAGTATTCCTTGTCATTACTTTTCATCAAAGCCTATGCATGCATGAGTACACGAGTGTACATTGTATATACTGCATTTGCTTGTGTGCTACACTTTCTGATGTGACGTTCCCCGTGTTTTAATTTCTTTGTCTGAGAAAGTTTCCGATACGTCTCCAATTGACCAAATTTGGCCTAAAATTCAAAAATTTCCCCCAATTTTTTTGCGGGGGGCTGCGCCCCAGACCCCTGCGACTCTATGACTTACTATTCCTTGTTATATATTATCTTTCGCCAAAACCTATGCATGTATACACAAGTACATTATGCTGCATTTGCATGTCTACACGAGTATATTATCATACTACATTTATATACTTGTGCAGTACACTGTCTGATGCGACGTTGCCACCTTTTGTTTTAAAATTTGTGAGAAAAAATGTCTGCTACGTTTTCAGTTAACAAAATTCGGTCTAAAAATTGAAAAAATCGTCGATTTTTTCTGGGGGCTGCCGCCCCCGGACCCCTGCGACTTCGTGGTTTAGTAATCTTGCGGTTTTGTGAGTGTTGAAATTGCTACAAAGTGCATTTTAATCCATTACAAAAAATCGCACTCATTGCCCCCGAAATTTTTTTTGGGTACGCCACTGCACAACCACAGTGGTAATGAAGAGACATGTAAAAGGCTTTGTCAAATCTTGTAATTGCGCAATGATGACTTTGTGCCAAAGGAATTTTTTAACCTTATGTCAGGCTTAGTGGGCTCAAATTCGGCTACAAAAATTTGCACACTACAAAAATAAAATGCACAGTCAAAAAGTATTTTGCACAGATTTTGCACACTTTCGAAAACGAAAAAAAACCCCTGGTGTAGAGTAATGAACCGGGTCTAGCACTGTTATAAACTAGATTTATTATTATATATACTAGATTTATTTATTAGGGACCCTAATATATACCAAGCTGTATGTAGTTGATCTTTACCACGCAGGCTTTAGTCCAAATATGACCCAAAACACTAATTTATTCACTCGCGATAGATTATCTATTTTAAAATGTATACATATTTCATGTCTTATTTCTTCAGTACAAACATCGAATGGAGCCTAGTTTTGCGAATTAAAGTCTGACCAAAAATTGCTGAACCCTGAGAGAAAACTGGTAGCGCGATTTTTGTGATTACTCGCTATACTCTTGATGCCTGCACTTTTCTTTTCTTTTCGTAATGAAATCGCGTGTTTCTTTTTTGTATCCGGGTCCAGCACTTTTTGGTCAGACTTTACTTGAACCATCGAATAGTATTTCATGAAATCGCACTGATCTCTAAAGCTTCAGCTTTTGGTGTTTTTTTGACTTGAATGGCGTCGGGCAGAGGTTTTCCCTTTGTCTCTGGCAGTACCACAGAAGCCACCACCAATTGCACTATGATCAGAATGCCGAAAATAATGTAGGGGGCCGGTCGGTAGATGGTTTCCAGGTGAGCCACGGCGGGGGCTATGATGGCCGCACTTCGCGAGCCCATGTTGGAAAAGCCATTGGCCATGTTTCGTAGGACTGTGGGGAAAAGCTCATTTGCATAAAGATGATTGATCTTCCAGGCTGGGTCCATAGCGCTCAGGCCGATCACAGCAAAGGCTGTCAGTAGGTGAGCTAGCGGCCCGACGGGTTTGGCCGAAATCAAATAGATGATCGTGATGCCCCACATGCTTAGGCCACAAATGGCCACGGTGGCCAGAAAAATTGGCCGACGGCCTAGCCATAGGCCACAGATTTGGGGAACCAGAAAACCGGCCAAACCTTTGCAGAGACCGGACAGAAAAATGTTCACATAGACGATGCCCGGAAAGAAACTGAGATTAGAGTAAATTCCCCAGGATACTAGACCAGAAATGAACCAGGAAAAAATCATAAACAAAGCGTTGGTCCGAATTTGGCGACTTTTGAACAAGTCCAAGTATGTGTAGTTTCGTTGACGACTTATGGCTTCTTGTTCCGCCCGGTAAACGGCCTCTAGTGTTTCCATGGTGATCTGCAAATGGTAATCCTGTCGATTGAATTTACCCATGCGTTCAATCGCTCGCATTGCTTCTTTCAATCGATTTCGCTGAATCAACCAACGTGGGCTTTCTGTGGCCAAAAGCAAGGGCAGCACGAATGGGACACCCATAATGGCATAGGCTATGTGATAGTGACGCCAGTTCTCAGTCAAATATCCCACAAAAGCCATTAGCATAAGTCCCAGGGGCCAACCGTGAAGACAAGAAACCAATAATCGATACCTGCGTCCCACATATTCGATCACGGTCGCTATGCCCACCACCATATAGCCGCCTGCAAAAAATCCCACCAGCACAATCAGAAAACAGCTGGTTAAGTAGTCTGGGGAGAATCCGAAAACCAGGGTCGCCAAACTGACACCGCTAAGGGTCAGAACGCAACCCGGTTTTCTGCCGAACCGATCCGCCGCGTAGCCGAAAAAAATAGCTCCGAAAAATCCGCCGATCATTAGCAGCGTTCCTGGCAGCGCGCTCAACAGCTGATACTCACAGACGAGGGCAAAATCCATACTGTAGGAGTGAAAAGCGGACTTATCCGTACGGTAGCTACGGTTCATCGGTGGACAGTCACAACTGTTGTGCTGTGAAACATTAGTCGAACAGGTCCAGTGGGGCAGGATTTTGTGGTAGGTCGGACTGATGACTGAGCCAGCCACCACCGCCATGGCGACTTCGATGATGATCACCATGAATACGGAGTAGGGATTGATCTGTCCCATCAGTTCCTGGACGGAGTTATCGTAGTTTCGTCCTTCCACCTCCTTGTCCTTACGCGCTGACTGTTTCAGTGTGGGCACTATGCGTGGCATTCTGGCCGTGTTTTAGGTGGATACATACGATCTGAAAAATATAGACAGTATATGAACGTACGTCTTATAGTGATTTGGTGATGAGTTGGGAATTCTATAACTGAAGTGTCAACTGATGATAAGGGTAAAAGTTGAAGTTGATTTTTGCATTATATATTATGTTGTAGTCTCAAAACACATTATTTTTCCTGCCGCCGCCTCAGCGGCGGCAGGTCTTTATACTGCTTTTTGCCAAAAGCTTGGCAAAAGGCAGCTAGCATGATTTACGTGTGAATTTGCAATAAATGAGGGTGCAGAAATCATAATTTTACATGAATTAAGACATTAGATTATTAAATAATGGCCAAATGCAAGATATGTGAAAATTCAATCTTTAAAGTTCTTGGAGGTATAACTAACGGTATTACTTATATTTTTCATAGTTTTTATGTGTTAGGATTAAAAAGTTTAAGTTTGTGGCCTCTCTTGGCCATAATTTGAATATATTGTTGCAATGTTGTCTTTATCTAATCCAAAACAAAATATTTTCACAAAAGGTGTAATCCAAAACATAAAATACATTGACATTGTCAATTTTTTGTCAAAAAGAGGGGGCATGATTGAATGATCTTTTTGTTATGTTGAATATATTTTGTTGTAAATTATTACTTGATGAAGGAATAATTTTTAATCAAAAATATCAATAATAAGTATATATACGTATTCACGATCATAAAAATAATGGTTCATTATATGCAAAATTTCATTCAATTTAGACTTCACTTTCGACTGCAAAAGAATAAGTATATAAATATACGTTTTTCGGAATATTTGAGTTGTTTTAATTACTTTAAAATTTCAACGCGGCAGGGTCCTACTTAGTGTAAGTAATAACTGTTGATAACAAAAAATTACTAAAAAAGTTAGCATAAAACTGCTGCTTGTTTTGCATTCAAGGGTCTTAAGGGGGTAGTGTCGTTTTCGTGGTTTTTGACATTTCAGTGTAATTTTGGCTAATCTTGCTAATTTTTGCTATTCAAGCTAAAAACGGACTACGGCTTCGAAACTTTAACCACATTATCTTTAGAAAAATATCCCCACCCGTTTTTTTCCTTTTCTAAAAATAGTTTGTAGAGTCGGTGTTATGGGCTTTTGAAAATTTTAGAGAAAAGTCTAATTACGTGATTTTTGCACGAAAATGTCATTTTCTCAACGTAGAAACGACTTATCAACTATATCAAAAAAACGGGTGGGGATATTATGTCAGTGCATAACTGCAAAAAGTTTAGTAGTTGTTGGCTGATCTTGAGTTTCATAACTGTGCCGCAAAAATTAGTCAAAGAAACCGCTGATAGGGTGTATTCAAATGATAGCAGCAGTAAAATTGCAAAAGATAATCTGCTTTTAAATATAGTTTTTTTAAAGCTAGAAGGTGTAAAAAAATGGAAAAAAGACCGCTCTAGTTTTTGTTGAGGTTAAGTGCAGTTATAGTAGTTTAAAAAAACACCTAAAAACGCACCTTCTAGCTAAGGTTTGGAAAACTACAATAAAAAATAACAACAACAAAAACATAGGAAGTATAATTGTGAAAGATTGTTGTTATACATTTATATAAGTAAACGTGAATCCTCCCGGTTAGTTTCAAACGACATTCGCAATGGCAAAGTTGTTAATGGAAACTAGTTTGACTAATAATGATTTCTTCCTATCCCATCGGACTATGACAGGGAAAGTTCATACTGTGGCGTATCGTAATACCTTAAATGCAACAACAAATAGTTGACAGCAGTTGAAAAACAAGTTTTTTTGAAAATATGTATCCGGAATTTTTTTAGCCCTTTATCCGGCTTAGTTAAACTTTCAAGTAGGATTGTGTAAGTTTGTTCTGATTTATGTAATGTTGCCCTTTAAAAATGGAAGATAGAATATACTTTTAGTGTCCGCTTGTTTGTTTTTTACAAAGGAATTAATACCCGAGCCCGATAATTGACCTGCTTACTTTTGCTTAGATTTTTTGTAGTCTAAATAAAACACTGAGAATTATGTCAGTCTTCCAAGCCGAAATTCCAGTGTTTCATTCACTTTTAAAGAAAATTTCAATGTTAGTGTTTGGTTGTGCATTCCATCCAAAGTGTTACCATTGAAATTCCCTTTTCTGTTATCTTCACTGAAATTCGGAAATGAATTTGTAACATCTGTACGTTAAGAACAAAAGTTAGCGACAGACCACTCCCCCCTAGCAAGTGCATAACTGTCTACAAGAACCCCCTCGTCAAAGGGCTGAGTTCCTACAATTTTACTTCCCACCAAGTATATACGATTATTAGGAAATCCATACAGTGTTGTTTTTTTGCAGGGAACAAGAGTTGGCGAAGAAATACTATGACAAACTATTCAAGGAATACTGTCTGGCGGATTTGTCCAGATACAAGGAAAATAAGGTTAGCAAAAGTGGTAAAAAGTTTGGCCTTGCGCTTTTTAGCCAAAAAGCAACTGCAGGTTTGATAGCTTTCGTTTTTGAGTCGGATTAGCACGAAATGAATTTTCTGGGACCGGTTTTGGGATTAGTAACGCTTCGTATGAGGTCTGAGTTACTACCAGTTTTAATTATTTGGTATATTTGCTACATTTGTAGGTACCTCATCGTTGCAGAATTTTTGTAGCTATTGACACTGTTGTATAAAGTACATGACAGGTAAATGTTGAACATCTTTGGTGCACATAAGTCTTGCAGGTACGTAGACTTCAGTGCAACTGTATTGTTTGGGTAGGCCGCAACCTTTACATATGTCTGTACAGTATACGTTAACACGTGGGTCTATTCTGGAGGGGGGCTCATGTATCGACATTGTGACTTCGCATTTACCAAATCAGATAGAAAACAACCGTGTTTTAGCGAAACATTAAGGATTTCTTATAAAATGTTGCCAAAATACCGTGTATTAGCGTTAAAAGTAGCGATTTTTTATCATCTTGGTCGAAATTTTGGTAAAAATCGTATAAATAATGACCACATTTTAGGAGTAAATTTCATAGGAATTTTGCTTGTCCTTGAAGCATGGTTCTAATTTTACTGGTGAATTTTACCCTTGTACCAAAATCAAAATTCTGGGGAGGGGGTCCCCGTGTTAATCTGCGGTACATACCGTGCAGAGAACAGCTGCTGTTGTTAGGCTGACGCCCAAGCATCAAACCACAACAACAAAAACAGCAACAACAGCGAGCAAAACCTGTTGTGCTAATGTTTCAGGTGGCCCTGCGCTGGCGCACGGAGAAGGAGGTGGTCAGCGGAAAGGGTCAGTTTGAGTGCGGCCAGAAAACGTGCGGCGCCAGGGACCAGCTAACCAGTTGGGAGGTCAACTTTGCCTACCGAGAGGAGGGTCGGAAGAAAAATGCTCTGGTCAAATTGCGTGCGTATATTTATTTTCCCAGATCACGTGACCCCGTGTGTGATTGTATATAATTGCGTATATAGCTGGATTATGTGGATTTCATATCGTAAGCGATTTTGTGGGGATATGTATTCTATGTCGCTTATATCAAGAGCACATGTTGGCGTGGAGGGGTGGAGTTAACATTTGTTGCAGTGCACATTAATCAGGAAAAAAACACACACACACACACACACACACACACACACACACA